>LTDI01000105.1:0-51260 GCA_001654545.1 Fusarium agapanthi | reverse complement strand
TTAGGCTATAATTAAGGTAGCTAACTTAATAATATTAACTTAATAAAGCTTTACTACCTAGAGAGTATTAAATATTTAAATTATACTAGACTTTAGAGATACTTAAATACCTTTTAAGGCTAATATATAAACTTAAAAAATATATATATATATTAAATTATAAAGAAAAAAGACAGGCTATTAAAGTAAGCTTTAGTAATTATAAAAATATACATTTTATTAAAATCTAACTATTATTATTATTATTATTATTAGAATTAAATTGCTAATAAGGGTTTTCTTGGTATTGTGGAGTGACCGGTCAATTCTTGTGACACTCTGGGGGCACTGAACAAGCCAGCCACTGGTTTAAAGGCAGGGGGTTCTGGGCTTATAAGTATTTACAGAGGCCAATATGGACATGTTCATAGTAACAGGGAAATCGTCATGAGTATGTGCAAAAAAGTAATTGCTACTAGGAGACGAATATCGGCCATGACATACAGCCAGCCAGCCAGGAACCGATTGCTTGGTCAGGGGTGTTTCGATGGTGTTGGGGCTTAAAAAAAATAAAAAAAAAATAAAAAGGCCAAACAGTCGTACAGTGTGGCAATGACATCGGTGCTGCATGCGAGGTTGGCTACTAAGGTAAGGTAGGGGGTAAATAGGTAATTAAGCATACAATTGAAAAGCTGAGAATATTCGGCTCGGACGATCAAGAGCAACCTGAAGCAAGAACAGGAAAATAAATTATAAAACAAGTTCATTTCACAGTATGTCGTAGAATTCAATGTATACTGCTTTATCGTAAAAAGTCGGGCCTTCGTCTCCATCCAAGTCAATGTTTACAGACTCAACTTCAAATTTCATCACCACTTCAAACTTCACTATCTGTAAACCACCTCACACATCCCACCTCCACCACCGCCCATGTCCTTCTCTCTCCGCGGTAAACATGCCATTGTGGTCGGAGGTACCGGTACGCTGGGCTTCCGTATCGCGAGCGCACTTGCAGACCGCGGGTCTGTTGTAACCATCATGAGCCGCAATGCCGTTGATGATCGCCAAGTCCTAGAGTCCAGACTCAAACCCTTTGAGCCTCTCCCGTACATGGAGAACTTCGAAGGCAGTAGGCGCCCAACAGAGCACCAATTCAAACGTCTGGATGTTCAAAGGGTAGACATTTTCAAGGGTCTATTTCCCGCTCTAGGCCCCGTCGATGTCCTCGTCAACTGTGCTGGCACCAGTCAAGCGTCGGCGCTCAAAAGGACCGGTGAAGAGGAAATTCAACGGATCCTTAACCTCAACCTACGGGCGACTATCCTCGCCTCTAAATATGCCAAATTAACCCCTCATGGTGCGTCCCACCAAGTAGTTAATTATGTCCGATAGCATCTTCTCACATGTGCTCACAGGATGCATCATCAATGTTTCAAGTCTTATGGCTACCAAAATGGGTGCTGGTGCTGCAGTATACGCCGCTTCAAAAGCTGGTGTCGTTGGTACGTTCATGATATATCCCTAATCTTATGCTAATAAATCCACATTATTATACATGTCAAAAACCTGCTGACTCCATATCGTCGCAGCTTTCACCCGCGCCCTGGCCCTTGAGTATAAAAGTCGCTCTATCCGCGTCAACACATTGCTACCGGGTTGGATACAGAGTCCAATGTGGAATGGTGAGTCTCCCCTTCCTGCGCCTTCAATCCTTGGCGCCAATCACCCTTGCGAAACCGAAAACGAATGTTAATGTACAATGCCCTGTTTTAGAACTTACTGAGACTGCTCGTGAAGCTTACCTCAAGCAGTGTCCCTTGGGTCGTTTGGGCACGCCCGATGAGGTAGCCGACGCTGCCATGTTTTTGATAACCAACCGTTTCGCCAACAATTGCGTGCTGAACCTGGATGGTGGCTTAAGTGCCAACTAGTAAAGCCATGGTTCCCAGGATACACGCATCGTCCTTTCAACCCCTTGAATTACCCTTTAATCGTCAATGACAATGGCACCGCCCGCGGCATGACTTTGGACTTCGTCCACGTCTACGATATCGGTTCCGGATTCGGTGATCTTGAGTTTCTTGAGAGGTGGTTCAGCGTCCTCTCCATGCGGTCTCTTGATACCCTTCGGCTCGGCACTAACGGCCTGCTCATTGTTGAGTTCCCCATTGCCATTCGCGGAGACTGGCTGGAGCTTCTTTGGTCGGCGTGGGATCTCAGGGATATCCGGGAATGTAGCCTTGACCGCTTTCTCCTCTTCTTTCAATGTACTATAAATTGTAAGCCTAGTTCAATAACAATAGAGACAAAGACAAACCCTTCTTGGACATTGATAACCACATTGACGAGCGTGTCTTCGTCGTCCTGGTCGATAACGGTCAAGAACGAGTCCTTCTTGATACCTAATGGTTCTGTCAGTCCTCCACGAGCAATTCATTGATCCTTTCAATGAGGCCTTACCGAGATCAGTCAGCTTTTTGGGTAGATTCTCCTCGTCGCCATCTTCAAAACATTCAACCAAGGTTCCTATGTCATTGTTCACGACAAACTCCTTGCCTTCAAAACCCAGTTTTGACAAGACGATTTCATCAACGAGATCCTTGAGAGTCGCCCGAGACAGGTCTACCACAATACTTGTGAAGTAAACACTACAAACGGGGCATTCGGGATTTGGCTCTCTGGACCTATCAGGGGCCAGAAGTCGAGCTGGGGCAAAGGGGGTCAGGAAGACCTCCTTGGACTGTGCATACTCGCCCTTCAAAACTTTGAAAGACTGAAGAACACATAGACCAGCGACGATTGCGTTGGTTGTGGCAATCGCTGGAATAATGTTGCCTGCCATCTGTTTGGTATCGAACCGAGACTTCTTGTCAATTCCAAAAATTGTTGAGCGAATGTTGGCACTTGCTGTCACAAAGTCAAGGGTATCAATATCATCCTTGTCAAATGTGATCGTGGGGTCGGGGTCTTCAGGTTTTTTGTTCTTCTTGAGTTCAAGAATTCGCTTGCTTAGCCGGTCAAGACTGTCATTGAAGACCACTAGACTCTCTTCCAGGGACCAAACCCGCTGATCGTCACTCAGAATATTGTCCTTGTTGGCGATAGCCTCGCCAGCCTGCGCGAGAATGGTCTGATATTGAAGAGGCTCAGGAGCTCGCCGGGATGTCCACATCCCCTCCACGGAACGTAGTCGCTCAATGTCGGCGTTGAACACCTTGTCAAATAGCATCCGAGGGAACTTGGACGTGCCAGTAGCATCCCGAATCATCTTGAGAGCTTCAGATTCTTTCTTCAACTCTTCAATCTCTTTGGCTGGCTCTTGTCAGTATGTGCTGCCCCTTAACACAGCATCTCACTTACCATTGTCGGCATCAGTTGAGTGGTCAAATGCGGCCTGATCTTCACTTGTGCCAAATATCTCGCTAAAGTCTTTGTTAGCAAACTTCCACAAGTCGATATCTACATGCATACTTAAGCAAATAACTTTTACCCCATACAATGCAGTGGATGGGTTGGCTGGGGGTGCTTCGAATTGTACACACAGGGAAAGACTTGGGTGCTTCCTTGGGAGTACAGTCGTAGCATGCAGTAACGCCTTTTTTTATAACCTGCACCTGGCCATTGAATCCGGTGGTGCCACTCTCGATCAGGGGTACATCAGCTGCCAGGCACATCTTATTGACGTGCCTGCGCGCTTCGAGGTTATCCAGAGCATTGAAAGCGATGCGGAATTGCTGGAACCAGGCCACAGTGAATTCGTCGTCCTTTATATTGCCATGGTGTGCGACAATTTTGATATTGGGATTAAACCGTTCTGCTGCCTCCTTGGCCACCTGCGCGTTGATTAGTATCTAACCAAACTCCTTTTTGGGCAGAATGACGCACTAGAGCCTTGGATTTTTTTATGTGTTCGTGTCGGAAAAGAAACTGTCGGTTCAGATTCGAAAGGTCGATGGTATCGAGGTCTACAATATGTATTTCGCCAAAGCCTGTGAGGACCAGGTTCTTGAGCAACTCGCATCCAATTCCGCCAGCACCAACCATGAGCACACAAGCCTGCGCGATCCGAGTTAGCATACCCACAATGATAATAAGTGGTCGAGCAAGATCGCCATGTCGCATCGCATACAGTCCGGTCCTAGATACATCGCTCCTGGGGCGTCAGATCGCGTCGGATCCTGGTGCGAGATCAAGGCTAAGAGGTGATATTTAGTTCTATGTATAAGAAACGTACCTGCTTGACAGAGGTATTGAGTGATGCGCCTAACGACTGCTGGTTGTGTCGGTCACGCGTCATGGCCGACGTTCGTTTCCGGGATTCGTTCTCGGATGAAGCAGTCTTCCTTCGCTGCTGCTGTTGCTGTAGTGGTGTTTGTATTTGTGGTTGCTGCTCAGAAGCTGGAGTAACCGCTGGAGCTGCAGCCGCATTCTGTGTCTGGGCCGGAGCCTGATCGGCGCTTGTCGCATTCATCGTTATAGTGATCGCTTTCTACACGCGGAAACGGGATCGAAAGAGTGGAATAGCCCGGTCCGATGGCTGCGCATCAAGGTCGAGTCGGTGCGCTTGTTGGTGAAGAATGTGGCGATCAGTTGAAGGTGGAAAGGTTGAATAGGATGTTAAAGGTCAGAGAGCTGAGATAGAGCACTCAGCAGGGGAGCGGCGTTGCAGGGCGACCAATCGGACGGGCCTATCACAGAGCTTCGAGCTTCTAAAGCTGGGAATTCTTGGTGGTCGAGGCTTAATGATTGGGCTCCACTGTGTCCTACGTTGTCTAGGGGGGAAAAGAAAACTCAGGACCTCGATCCTAAATGACAAAAAGATTTAGGTAATATAGCCTAAGCTTAGGATGACTTTTACTGAGTTTATTTTGACATCCCATATCAACGTCCGTTCTTTTCTTGCCCCCCAAGGGTTGTCAATGAGCACACCACTAACCATCACAACTGGAGGTCCTTGAAGAACAAGAAACCTCACACCTTTACATAAGATGCTGAAATAAACTCACCAAAAGGCTGCTCAGTCAATGCTAGCCAAACTGAGTCATTTAATTTACTTCATATCAAGGTTCTAGTTACCTAAGCTTACTTGCTTTATCTTAGAAGGCTTGACATGTTAGCACTCTAAGTTTTTTTCAACTGATGGGTTGGGTGGGATGGTGACGTGCAGATGCACATGCAAGGACTATGAGTGCCTCCCAGACCTGCCTAAGTTAGGTAGTAGCTACCTATCTAAGGGGCACTTCAACGAAAGGGTGTTACAAAGTCATCCATTTAGGGAATCATGTGAATCGGTTACTTCCAGAAGCAATTGACTATTCTGACCATCATACAATTTCTTCCTTTGCCGTATTTCGGCCATGGCAAGCTGCAAGGGACGCATGATACACTGGGATGTTGGTAGTAGTTATGCGACCGCGGGGGCCGCTCCCGGGGCAAAGAAAAAAAATCCAGGGACCTGAATACTCGACTCGACCTTGAAAGTCTGACTGAATCATACAAAGAAAACTGTCCGCCATTGTCACTCTTTGTTTTTTTCCGCCCTCCCCTACGCTTTCTCCTTTTCGCTCGGCTCATTCTCCTTCTCCCTAACTTGTTACAACCTATTTCTGTAGCGATGTCTGACGACGAGGTTGACACCGAACTGTTGGAACTCCTCCGCCAACATCTTCAGGGGAAGATCGATATCCAGGAGGAGCCCGAGACAGGCGTCCTGGAGAGCGCTGAATATGTCTACGACAGTTGCATTGATGTTGCCGTCGACATGCGTGCATCTAAAAAGGCAGCGGAGAGCATTTACGAGCAAATGCAACAGAAGAGTTACTCAACTGCCACCTGGTCAGAGCATGAACTTCACCCCAAGGCCAAGGACGAAACTACTGTCAACTTCATTTTTACTATGGACTTGCTAAACTTTTCTTTCTGGTCTGAACTGTCTGATGATGAACGCTTTGCTATTGAGTATCGTGGGAAAAGATGGACTGGTTATTGGAGTTTGGTGGCAGCTCTCCAGAGAGCAATTGATGAAGGTCAGTTATCATTTTTTACGATGACTCACACAACAAGCTAATACTTGACCTCACTAAAGGCATTCCTATCACGGATCCTTTCTACTGGAAGAACGAAGAAGAGTGTACCCTAGAATCCCTCACCCATGTTTTCCGGTCATGCACAGAAGAGGAAATTCCCCTCCTTGAAGAACGTTTAGACTGCCTCCGAGAAGCTGGCCAGGTACTCTTCAAGGTAAGCCAGAACAACGTCGATCCTGACATTTACTAATAATTCTGACCACATATACCAGCACTACGATGGCTCTGTTGCAGAGCTCATTTACGCTGCTGACGGTTCTGCGGCACGCCTGGTGAACTTGCTGGCGCAGGATTTTGACTGCTTTCGTGATGAGCATCGTTTCGAGGATGGCAAGATGATTCGGCTGATGAAGAGAGCACAAATCTTCGTTGCGGATCTTTGGGCATGCTTCAACGGCGCGTCATATGGCGAGTTTCGAGACATCGACAAGATCACCATGTTTGCGGATTATCGTATCCCTCAAATTTTGATGACTATGGGCGCCCTGTGTTGTTCTCCAACGGTTGCAGCTGCCATCAAGGACAAGAAGATGATAGAGAGCGGATGTTCATGGGAGCTACAAATACGAGGTAAGACATTTAAACTGCAGTATTATTCTTTTACTAAACAAATTAGCTTGCAGTATCTGGTGTGTTGAGCTGATTCGACGAGAGATTCTGCGTCAACGCCCTGACGCTCATGTCAACGCCATCCTAATAGACTTCTTCCTCTATGATAGTATGAAGGAACTAGAAGCGGCGGGTAAAGAGCCCATTCCGCATCATCGGACAAGGAGTATTTGGTACTAGATGAAGGCCGCGAGGCCAGTTTCCTCTAGATTTTTTGTGTATTTTGAAACCCAAGTTTAGATCATAGATTTCTTATTCGACGAGCTCTTTATGCGCTTATAGAATAATTGAGACAACAAAGCAACATCGGCACCTGAACATCATTCCCTCAAACACCTTACTCCGTGAAACAGCCTCTGGTGACCAAATAACAGGTGGAGACATTTCAAGCACCTACAGCAGTCGAATTGAGGATCTCATCCATGTGAGCCGTTTCGATTTTATCGTTACCCTTGCTTTCTTCCTTGAGAAGAACAGCTAAGACTTCAATTGGAGGGTTGAGGCCCAGACGTTCAGCTCGTTTCCAGCGCTTAATGCGAGGCATGCCTATACAGGGCTGCGCAGGTTAGCTACGGTGAATCCATGATAGCCCAAGCTGACTTACACCATATTGTGAGCTGACATCGAAATATCGAAGAACTTTCTCACTCAAAGATACACCTTGCTGGTGCAATCGCGGCGTAGTCCATTGGTCTTCAATGGACTTCCAGTACTTCTTGATCTGTGTGTCTGTAACTTTCTCTGCTTGCAGCTCCAATTCAGACTTCGCAGGTTCGAGGACTGCCTCAACTTCTTCTTCCTTATCAACCTCTATGGACTCATGGTCGTTGACAACAATATCTTCAACCTCACGCTGTGCAGCATGCTGGCTGGGGTCGAGCTTTGAGATGGAAGCAGAGATGGCAGATTTCTTGGCGCTTTTGGGTACTGGTTTGGTGACTTTGTTTGAGAAACTCAGAGTAGACTGTCCCTTGGCTGGCGGGCCCCTGCCGCGAGTGCTGGCAGCGGATCGTCGAGTTGTGGGCATAGTGGGCTCAGCTGCTAAAACGAGATGGCGCTGCTAATTGCTGATGACGCTTGATGGATTGTAAGTGAAATCGATAGAGTTGTAAACAGGCGCTGGCTGTTTCTAAACAGTAAAACAATTTGCAACTTTAACGGTTAACGTTGAGAGAACGGATGCTTTGTGGTGAGTGATGCTGATCGAAATGTGAGGTCGTTCGTAAATTGACCACAGGTACGGATACAGGGTCAGTGACTAGGATGGGTGGCTCTAATGGGAAGGCTGGAGGGGATCAAATGCATGACGTGCAAGCAAGCCTTGAGATTGGCAGGACAACGCGAACTTAGGCGCGAGATCACGTGGCTTGCATCATACTCTGTGACACTGATTATTGGGGCAGTTTCATGGCGAAGCAAAAAGTTTCTGTTTCGAATGACATGAATTGGTAACGATATTTAAGGTCTATATCTCAATACTTATCTTAAGTACTGCTAGGATTCCCGATCTTGCTCACAGTTTGTGGATTTCATTGCATTTCGCTGATCTATCGTATTGATGCCATCAGGTTCACAAATACAAGCTGTCAGTGAAACGTGATAATATGAGCTTGTAATTTCTTTCTTTTTTCTGACTTTGTCTTGGTGGTCGAATTGCCTCATCACCGAGGGCTTCCTGTTTCTATTATACAATGATCAACCACCAGTAGCCTCTCGGTAGAACGAAAGGCTCCTGTTTGCGCCAGCAGTGCAGAACATCTCGCTTCTGACAGTCTTCGGTAGCCACTTTACAGACCAAAGAGCTTTGTCCGTCTCACTATGGGTTGCCACACACGCGCTTCGCTCAATTGACCATACCTTGACCTTTCCATCCATTGAACCACTTAGCAGATACTCTCCTGTATCACTCCAGTCGAGTGATGTGATCCACGAAGAGTGTCCAGTCAGGTTCCCAACATGTTCTCCGTGTTTCATGTCGTAAAGGGCGATGATTCCAGCGTCACCTGCTGCAGCAAGTCGAGTGTTACCAGGAGAAAAGGCAACTGATCGTACAGGCTTTGCGAGACCTAGTAGCACATGTCAGAGAAATAGTATGTAAGAGGTGTGCGAGGCAACCTACCAGATAATGAGTACAGGACCCTTCCCGTATCATTGTTGAAAATGTAGACAGATCCATTCTGGTGGCCGCTGGCAGTGTATTTCCCATCCCGGCTCAAGTCAACTGACATGCCAAAGCTTCCAGATCCAGCACTTCCGGTTTCGTACTCACGAATCTTGGGCTTCTTCTCATCCATAACATCCCATACGTTGACTCGGCCATCGTTTGTAGTAGTCGCCAGGTAAGATCCATTCTCACTCAACGCCATAGCCCAGGCTTCACCAGGCTTAGATGAAGATCCTGTAATCTCGCCATTTAAACTCCATTCGCCAGTGTCGCTGTCGACTTTCCAAATTTTTACCTCGCCGCCAAATCCAGCACTCGCTGCGACGTTGCCATTCCGTGAGGTGCACACGTGGTGGCACCCCAACTTGTGTGCATCTGAGATGGACTGCTTGAGTGTGAATGAAGGATCAGTTGTATCATGAATGTGAAGCGTGGAAGATCCACTGCCTGAAATCACAGCTTTGGATGTCGTCGCAATGGAAAAGATGTCGGTGATGTGGGCTATACACTTTTAGTAAACTGCTTGCTTCATTGATTCACCCCGCGGCGGGGAGGTCAAGCTCACCGTTATCCACGGTATGCGTGGTCAAATATTGTTTTGACTAGGTAGTGAGATTAGTTGCCTTTCTATCAGTGGCTAAGTCTTCAGTCGGCCTTACCATCTCTCCCACGACGTGATAAATGTCGTGCTTCTCTCGCTCCTCGATATGACGTTGTATGAATGAAAGTGCTTGGCTTGGACTGAACTACGTTACGGATAGATGCCAGTGGCCTTGGTGGGGCAACACGGGGTCATAAATATAAAGCTCTAAATCGAGGCAAAGCATTCAAGATATCCGTACCTAGGTGCCTCAGGTAGTAGGTATGAAGGAATACAGCAACTCCTAGTTGGCCATTTATTTATTGATAGGTGGGAGATACCACACTATACCTACCTACTATTGCATACTAAAGCCATGCTGCTTCAATCTCATATACACAGAGTTAAAACACAGTTCTCGTAGATCTTCAAACTGCCAGGATATTATCGCGGCAGTTGAAACTTTTACACAGTATATTGTTCTTATTCATACAAGGCCCAAACTAAGCCAAAACGCCCATGGTATGCATGATTCCGTGGTGACTGTAAAGTGGTAAATCATCAATGTTCCATACCCTTTTCTCTTCAGATCGACCTATCATTAGGGTAGTCCTGACGCCAAATTTGTCTCATTTCTATAGGTTGTTAGATTGGATATGACCTCGCTTATATCAAGAGAGCAACTATATACCTTCTAAGCAGGTTTGGCATAATCGGTGTGTACGCTTGGGTTGACCACATCCGGGACATTTGCACAAATTGTTCACATCCTTCAGCGCCTTGCCCGCCATTTGTCTGTGTCGTTTTCTCGAATGGGATACCTTGTTCTTAGGTACCGCTCGTAGCACAGACTCCCAGATGTCATCGATGGTGGGAAGGTTTAAGGAAACCCCAGGGATCGCAATCGACAA
The DNA here is from genome assembly GCA_001654545.1 of Fusarium agapanthi. Classification (NCBI taxonomy): domain Eukaryota; kingdom Fungi; phylum Ascomycota; class Sordariomycetes; order Hypocreales; family Nectriaceae; genus Fusarium; species Fusarium agapanthi. The sequence continues at coordinate 40,931 of LTDI01000105.1, read as the reverse complement.
CGACGGGAAGATCTTCTGGGTAAACTGGCGAAAAGACGCTGTAGATAGTACGGTCGGAGAGTATATTCGGGGGAGAAGCGCAGCAGCCATCTTCACAGAGTGACGTTAATGAGCTTGAAGATGATGGAACTATGTCGGCTTTGGTGGTCAAGTCCCAGTTGAAGTTCCAAGGCCGGTGCTGGGGTCTTGGAAACGAAACGAGTTGAATTGATAAATGTCCCAGTATTTCGATTGTGGATGATTGTTTCCTGGTAGAGCTGAAGCGTCTATAGGTCGTCGGGCTCGAATTGGGGTCGCGATGATCAAAATGCGCAAGGCTTTAAATTCCAGCTCAAAAGTCTGATGGCCTGGGCTATCTCGAAATGCCGCCAGCCAATCATCAGCTAACTGACGCACCGACTTTCTTGAACCAATGAGAAGCTCGAAACGCGCTTTCCCCCTTTCTTTGGGACCCTGGACCTCCCTGACACCTCCCTTCCAGTAGGGAAATTGTTTGCTAAGGTGGCAGGAAGCCCAGTGCCCGAAAAGTTCCCCCTAGGATCGGTTTCTACGCCGCCTCTCCTAAACCTCTAACCCCCAGCTCCGCTACATCTTCAGGTGTCTCTTTGACCTTGCCAACTGTTCGCGCTCGTGTTGACCTTAGCTGCTTCGAGTCCAGTCTTTCTTTCTTGGAATATTCACAACATTCCCGAGCTCTACTCTTACCTTCGTTCACCGTTTGAATCGAACACTTCTCTCCCGTACGAGTTATTCAAGATGGCTGCCGCTCCTCCCAACACTATCTATCCTCAGAGCCATGTCGGTTTCGACAGCATTACTTCTCAGATTGAGAAGAAGCTCTTGAAGCGTGGTTTCCAATTCAACGTCATCTGTGTTGGTAAGTGACGACTCTGTTTCAATCGTCCCTATGGTTTAACCTACCATGGTGTGATTGCTCGCAGCCCAACTGCCGGTCTACATTGAGTTACTATACTAACATGTCTTGCGCATTGTAGGTCAGACCGGTATGGGCAAGTCAACGCTCATCAACACTATCTTCGCTTCTCACCTGATCGACTCCAAGGGTCGCTTCCAGCCCGACGAGCCTATCCGCCAGACCACTGAGATCCAGGCCGTTTCTCACAACATTGAGGAGAACGGTGTCCGACTCAGACTCAACATTGTCGATACTCCCGGCTACGGCGACCTTGTCAACAACGACCGCTGTTGGGACCCCATCGTCAAGTACATCAAGGATCAGCACTCCGCGTACTTGCGCAAGGAGCTCACTGCACAGCGAGAGCGCTACATCCAGGATACCCGTATCCACTGCTGTCTCTTTTTCATCCAGCCATCCGGCCACTCTCTCAAGCCCATTGATATTGTCGTCTTGAAGAAGTTGTCTGATGTTGTTAACGTGGTACCTGTCATTGCCAAGGCCGACACTCTGACCGTTGAGGAGCGTCAGGAGTTCAAGGAGCGCATCAAGGAGGAGTTTGCTTTCCACAACCTCAAGATGTACCCCTATGATAACGAGGAATTTGATGATGAGGAGCGTGCTCTGAACGGTCAGATCAAGGTTTGTCTCAGTCGCTCGAGTAAAATCGGATTGTGCACATACTAATACGTATTAGAATCTTGTTCCTTTCGCAGTCGTCGGTTCCGAGAAGTCGATTATCGTCAATGGTAAGCAGGTCCGCGGCCGCCAGAACCGATGGGGAGTCATCAACGTTGAGGACGAGACTCACTGCGAATTTGTCTATCTCCGAGACTTCCTTCTCCGAACGCACCTCCAAGACCTTATCGAGACCACCTCTCAGATCCATTACGAGACCTTCCGTGCCAAGCAACTGCTGGCCCTGAAGGAGAGCAGTGCTCATGGTGGGGCTAGCAGCCGACCCATCAGTCCTGCCGCTGACCGCGAGTTGAGCCGAAACTCGCAACGAATGACGATGAACGGCTACTAGGCTGTCTTTTGTTTTTGAAGTTGTGCTGGCGATGGAGCAACGGCGTCTCTGGGCAGCTCGATAGCCCGCATTTGTTACGACCCTCCATATCTTTCACGGCCTGATGTAGAGCAGCTCAAAAGTAAATGCTTTGTCAGGAGGTTCGCTGGTCGACTTGACCGTAATAGAACCAATGCCTCTTACATCATTTCGATGACATCGGCATGCGAGTAAGGGCAGGGGCAGAAATGTTTCGAGGTTCAAAATGAGACAGGAACTGGTCGAATATGACCAGGCTCTTCCTGGCTGCGTACCGTTTGACATTTCTACCCGTGAGTCCATATCGAAGCTGTACACGACTTTCTTCTTTTTCTTTCAGTGTTACCCCGGATAGCTATTGGCCTTTTTCTATGCTTTAATAAGACCGATTACCCCATACTCTAATCTAGAGTTAGTTTCCTGCCTACATAGTGTATCAATTCCCTTGGAGTTTCTGACGAACTTGTTGTGCCCAATAAGAATGGATTGTGACTTCGAATACATTTGCCTGTTTGTGTAGTCCTCATAAACTTCACTTGAAGGATATCGGCTTGGTATAGCCTATCTTGAAGTTCGGTAAATCATAGTTATGTGTAGAATCCTATTGGTTTTGTTGATCTATGGCATCATCGTCATCGAGCCATCGTCTGCGGTGATTGTAGAATCTAACTACGTGGACTTCTTTGAGTATAGGGTACCCAGAATAATATGAATCGAAGATAGAATAAAGGTAGATATCCCGATGAAGCTCGAAGCTCCCTTTGGAAAGCTTATTTTGGTCGGTTTTTCTGCTAAAATCTTGTCTTTGTTTCTTGCCTATATAATATGAAGTGATGGTAAATGTTTGTCTTGTGTCTCTGGCGGTCAAAATTGAAGTACTAAATGCTTTCCAGCGCATTATGATGAACAGAAATCTCCGCATCGTGGAAATAAAGGACATAACTCAATTCTCACCATATATTTCATGAGACGGTGATACCAAGTATAGACGGTGATACCAAGTATAGACGGGCTTCAGCCAAGATCATTATGCCCAAGTATTTGGACCTTATACTGTGCTGTAAGCTACCACAAGTTATAAATTGATGATCTCTACGCTACCAACAACCATGGTATGTGACTCCGGTCCCGGGGTATCACAGAGATTTGATCAATGACACAGAAGCCAATTAAAGCGTCGCTCTGGGCTTGGTGCTACAAGTATTTATGTATGATATGTTCCATGAACAGGGCATCTTCATTGGGTATGACATGTAGTTTTCAGGTGAGCTCCTGTTATACCATTGGCTGCAGGATTACATCTTCAGACGACAACAGTGTAGGTCAAAATCCTACGCTCACCTGTCCCCATTGATGGCCGAACTGCATTTTAACTCGCTGTGTTGCTGCAAACATGTGGTGACCCAAGGAAAGTGTACTACAACTGTACGGTATGCAGCACGATTCATTTTAGGGAGCAAAGGTAAAGATCGCCTACGGTTTACCGACATAGCTCCCTGTTAACAGCGATATTGATGCCAAGAAAAACGCAGTTACAGTCAAAGCTGGCAATTTAACTTGTGTAACTAGAGATTGCAGTGAGCAGTGGTGCAAGGATGTTGAGCGACAAGTGCACATTTAAAACGTGGTGGGACCGTTCAGGAAACCCTTCAACGGTCATTTGTCTTGAACAACAGTGAATGGGTGATCGAACCAGATCAGATCTGAGCATGGCACATACAACGTGGGTCAAAGGGCTTGACAAGCAGATGTGATTCACCAATGGATGTTGAGCATCCCCGTATATTTTTTTTGACTTTGATATCTGTCTTGTGTACAGTCTCAGATTCCCTCTGTTCTGTCCACCCGTTCCCGTCAACCTGCCTTCGAGACCCCGTTCTCATCGTTCAATCGCCGAATCTAGACTGCAAACAGTAAAGCGAGTTTCCCATCCAGCGCCAACGAACCCTGGCAACGACTCGACTAGGTCGCGGATCCTTGTAAACACAAGGGTCCTGTAATTCTTCAGTGGCTCGTCCGGGCAAGAATAATGAGTGAGTTAGATGACATGCAATCGATGTTGATTGATTGTCATTTCTCTCACCTTCTTCTGGGATGATACAATGGCATCTATCTAGTATCGCCGAAGTACGGTACTGTTTGCTATTCATATTACGGAGTAGAGACCTCGTATAGAGTATTCTAAAACCCAATACTTATTAACCTGTTTATGTATCTTGGCTTGAAGCTTGGCTTCTGCCGGAACCTGATCTAGACTGCAGTCTGCAAACGGTCCAGGCTTGCGGCGTTGATATCTTGTGTTTATTGTTGATTTCGACGGGATCTATGCACCAATCCCCTTTCCATCGATTAAATGCTTGGCCTCGGTATCCTTTCTTATTTGAGCTTGCCTCTTCCGCTGCACTGGGATTTTGTCTGAATCTAGATCATACTGCACTTGCTCATATCTGCTCCCGTCTAATCTTCTCTTTTGGTTGTTGCATGCCTGTAACACTTCCGCCTCCACCTTGAAGTAATATTTGCTGGTTGACCCATCACTGTCAGTCGCTGACATTTATCCTAACCTTCACCCACTTCCCACTCTTACTCTTGCTCCTCCACCTCGTTGCTTGCTTTTTCTTCCAACCCCATACGCTCCTTCTTCGCCAAGCGTTGTTGTCGAATTGTGGTCCTTTCGCTTCTTATCGCTCTTTCTCATCGAGATCGGTTCATTTCGTGCCTTGATTTTACCTACTGCCTTACCTTAACTAAGGTCCTTGTTCACCCGCGCTCCTCACCAACACCATCAGTCTACAACACAACCTTTTGCTGTGAATCAAGCTGTTTACGTTGCGTCTTTCCAGGTCTACAATCGAATCTTGCACTGTTACCACGACTTTTGGGAAAAGCCAATACAGAAAGATTCAGTAGCACTTTATCGCTATGCTTGTATGTTCCCTCACCTTACGCCACTGTACATGGCGCATTACCATTCGTTACATCGCATACTGACATGCGTACTAGATCAAAGCCGCCCTCATGGCCCTTGGGGCCGCGGTTGTCGGTGCCGTGCCTCCTCTAGAGATCAAGGGAACTGACTTCATTAACCCCGAGACTGGGGACAAATTCCAGATTGTTGGTATGGCCTACCAACCTGGAGGCAGTGCCGGTTACGATCCTTCCAGCGGAAGAGATCCTCTCAGTCACAAAGACGAATGCATGCGAGATGCTGCTCTCATGCAGATTCTTGGTATCAATGCGATCCGTGTTTACAACCTGGATCCTAACATCAACCACGATGAGTGCGCTAGTATTTTCAATGCTGTAAGTGATTTGGCTTAACCTACGTGGATGATGATCTAACATACTTGGTTAGGCCGGCATGTATATGATGATTGATGTCAACTCTCCTCTGCCTGGTGAGGCTCTTCACTCGGAGAAGCCATGGGAGAGTTACTACACAGCCTACCTTAATCGCACCTTTGCCATCACCGAGGCGTTTGGCAACTACCCAAATACTCTTCTATTCTTCTCCGCCAACGAGGTCATCAACAACCAGGCCACTGCTGAGTTTGCCCCTCAGTATATCCGTGCTGTCACCCGCGATCTCAAGAACTACATCAAGAACAACTTGAAGCGCCAAATTCCTGTTGGCTATTCTGCCGCTGACGTCCGCGATGTTCTGTGGGATACGTGGAACTATCTTCAGTGCGCCGATGCGGAGGACAAGGGTGATATGAGCCGTGCCGATCTCTTTGCGCTCAACTCCTACTCATGGTGTGGACCTGAGGCCACCTTTGAGACTTCTTCTTACGACGATCTTGTAGCTGGCTTCAACTCGACCTCTATCCCTATCTTTTTCAGTGAATATGGATGCAACAAACCTCAGCCCCGTTACTGGAATGAGACTCAAGCCATGTACGGAGACGAAATGACCCCGGTCTTCTCGGGTGGCGTCGTGTACGAGTATACTGAGGAGGACAACAACTATGGCCTCGTCAAGATTACTGGAGACAAGCTTCGCATTCTAGGAGATTTCAACCGCCTCAAGAACCAGTTTGCTAGGATCAACTGGAAGGATGTCCAATCTAAGCCTGCAAGCAAGAGCTCTCGGAAGGCTCCGGCCTGCAAGGCTAGCATCATCGAGGATAGCGGTTTCGACAACAACTTTACTCTTCCAACTATCCCTGACGATGCCCAAAAGCTGGTCGACAACGGTATTAAGAACAAGCCTAGCGGAAAGATCATCGATATCTCGGACTGGAACGTCAAGCTTGATGTCAGTAACGCTGACGGCAGTGTTATGAAGAACCTTAAGGTCATTCCCCTGAAGGACGACGAGTCCAATGCGTCTGGTAAGAACGATGCAGACACAGGGAGCGAGACTACCGATGACAATAACAGTACCAACACCGACAACAGCACTAACTCAGACGGTGGAGATGGCAAGGATGATGAAGACGCTGCTATTCTTAACCGTCCTTTGGCTTGGGTTATGGCCCTACCTTTGGCGGCCATGGTGTTTGCGCTTTAGGGGCCTGTCTGGAACAGGCACAAGAAGCAAGCAGAACACTGATAATGTGCTGCATTTGGTGCTTGGAACGGGAAGTTATAACACGTTTGATTTCTTCAGATACGAAAAGTATACGATACCACCCACCCTACCATCTGGTGACATGACGACTACTTCTCAGGCTCAGAGTATGAGCCTGCTCGCTGGAAGGGTTTTGAGATCCTCCCGATTTGAGCTTTTTATACAGATACACTGTTTGTTATTGAATTAAGAATTACATGGACTTAATTGCTCAGGATTGCACAACTCTGTCAGGCTGTGGCATGTGGAAGTAACCCAACAGTAGGACATACTAAATGTTAAATCGTCAATGCCAACAGTACTTGGTTGACTAAGAGTTATCATATCCTGCCGCCAATTTGTTTATTATGCCGTTATTGCCCAGTATCTGCATCCGCATGAAAGAGGCAGTACGGTTCCTTTCCTGTTGTCCTTATCACTATGAACCGCGAATAAGACTACTGCACAGCACACATTTACAACTGTGCCTATAGACCTCATTCGAGGCGATTACTCCGTGCTCTTATTGTATGTGTTGAACGACATCGGGTTTTAATCAATTCCCCCCTGATGCCACTCTTTCAAACAAGATTCTGCCTTGACGTCATTCTACGCGGCTCGAGTCTCTTACTCGATTACGCCAGAGACAATGATTAGGTATTCACCTCTAGATATAGCAAGATACAACGAGCTCATGAAATCAATCTGACTTGATCAACAATAAGAAGAGAAAGTACGGAAGAAAATTGCACGTAAGCGGATGATACATTTGAATGTACTTATTATCCATGCAACATCAATGAGCTGCTGTACAGCATCTTAATACATAAGCATCTTGGAAAACTGAGAGGCTCATTAAATCCGTAAGTGTCATCAGATCTATTAGCTTTCTTTCCGTTATAGCTCAAATACTGCCGTACACGGCTTGTTAGACCATTTTTGGTCCCAAGCCCCAAGAATTGCATCGCACCACCTGGTACCCGTTTGTCTATCTTGCAGTACAAAAAGTCGTTCATCCCTTCATACTATACCAACCCCATGGTAAAGCTTTCAACCCCTTAAGCCTGGAACTCCTGTGCCTTACTCTCCTCCCACTTGCCAGGGACAAGGGCCAGAGGTACAATGCCAGAGACGTGCATCTCAGGGCCAAAGATCTTGGCGTTGAGGCCGAGCTCCTGAGTGGCGGCCTTCATGTTCTTCAGACCCTCTTGGTAGTTAGGACCGGCACGTCGCACCCAGATGGAAACATTGTGCTCGATCAGCTTAGGAGCGAAGTCTCGCAGAGCCCGGATAACACCCTTGAAAGTGCTGGCCACATTGGTGAAGTTGGCAATACCACCACCGATGAAGAGAACCTTGCCCTCGTCGCTTTGAGGAGCACGGAGGAGAAGGTCAAGAACAGTTCGAGCGTAGTGGTAGGTCTGAGACTCGGTGGGAGCACCGGAGTACTCACCGTAATTGGCGAGCTCGTCGGCGAAACCAGCAGAGGCAATGGCATCGGCGTAGACGACGGAAGCACCACCACCAGCAACAAGGGTCCAGATACGGCCCTTGGCGTTCAGAACGGTGAGCTTCAGGGAAGCACCAGTCTTAGCGTCGAGGTCAGCAATGTAAGCCTCCTCCTTGGTCAGCTCACGACCGAAGGGGGCGGGGAACTCCATGGGAGGGCCAGCATCGATGTTGATCTTGCCATCAGGAGAGGGAGCAATGTTGGTAAGACCGAGAGCAGCGGGAGATCGAGCAATGGCCCACTTGACACCACACTCGAAGTCGGCAGTCTGGTCGAGCTTGGCAGCAAGATCGAGGAAGTGGACAGCGGCGGAGGTCTTGTTCTCGTTGGGAATGACAACGAGAGGGTTGATCTCGAGATAAGTGAACTGACAGTCAACGTAGACGGCATAGAGGCGGGTGATGAAGTCAACAAGGACGTTGTGGACGCCCTGGGGAACCTTCTTGAGAAGAGTAGCAGCAATCTCCTCGTTGGAAGGGTATTCGGCGAGATCCACAGGGATCAAAAGCTTCTCAGCCTTAGCGTCAACATCGCCGACATCAACGCCGCCCTCGTGGGTGAAGAGGATCCAGTCGCCCTATAGATGAAAGTGTCAGTAAATTAGATCCAGATAGTTTGGCAGCTGGGTGTAGGCCGGAAAACCGGTACTGGTTGTGGGGTTGGTCACGGAAGGGACCGAGAAGAACGGGGGTTGTTCCCGACGATTTCTTATCGCGGCATCCGTTCGCCCGTTTCGGTACAAAGAAAGATTGCCGGCACACGTAGAGCGAGCCCACAATTAGACTTTGCAACGCCGAGCAGCAAATACAAGTTGCTGCAGACCCCTTTCTTCTGTTCAGATTCTTTCCCTCTCTTCCTATTCCCCTTTCGATTTCAGGATCTTCATATTGCGAGTATGAAGTGCCCAAGGAACTCATCCAAAAACACAAGAGGGAACATTGCTTCAACTTACATCACGGACTGAGTTGATGTTGATGTAGTACTCAGTGTCTTGGGGATGAGGAACAAAAGGCTCGACGAGGAACTGCCTCAACACACCAGTGGTGTGCTCAACCTGCTGCTCCTTACCGGCTCGCTCAGCGACCCAAGCCTTAGCCTCGGGCCAGGTCTTGTTAAGAGCCAAAAGACCACTCTTTCCTCGTCGCTTGATGAGCTGATCGGGCTTGGCAACGAACTTGGCGTCGGGCTGGAGGAGCCAAGGGTAGGTGACCTCAGCCTGATTCAGAATATCCTCAACACTGGCGTCCTCTGGGAAGTGCAGCGAGGCGAGTCTGCTGGGGGGGTTGTGAGTAGTAGGCGCAGGAAGAGGGCTGGGCTTGATAACGGGAGCGCGGGTGAGGTGGTAGTTGAGGATGGCCTTGCCGTCGGCCTCGAGAATCGATTTGGCGGACATTTTTAATTATGAGGAGAGGAGGAGAAACGCAGAGTTTAGAATGAATTGGCGAGTGCCGGTTTATTCCTTTTCTTCAATTCTGGTGAAAAGAATACGGTTAGCAAATGCTGAGTCTGGTCTGGTCCAAAGGTGATCGGGGTTATCTCGCAGGCATAAAATCGATTCGTATGGTTCAGCTATTGGAGTTGAAACAACAGCCAGGGCTGACAAAACGAAACAATGGATTTCACAGCGGTTTATACGAGCGCAAAACTCAATGCTCAAGTGAAGCAATTATTGCAATTGACTTTGGCACTTTGAGAAGAGTCGGCGACCGTTCGGCGGGGAAAAAAGCACACTCACCACTGTACACGAGCTCAAGTGGGCTGCAACAATGAAGTCGAAAGTGAGGATTGGAGGGAGAGATGAGATTATGACAGAGAGATAGGCAAAAAGTCGGGGAGAGAGAAGAGGATGAAGATTGCTCAAGACGATGAGAGAGGTGAGAACGGAGGAGCAAATAGAAAGAAGCAGCGAGAGTTTGGAACGAGACACTGCAAGTTGAGGAGTGTGTGAGTGAGGGTGAGCTCTCTCGAAAAAACCACTGGACCTGAACTGAAGGAAGCTCAATGGAAGGGGAAGACACCCGAAGCGGGTGGAGTGGAGGGGTCAAGTTGAAGGGGGAGTGGAGGGGCGCTCGACAACCTGGCCTGGCGTGGCCTGCGCTAGTAGCCTGGGGCGGGCGGTCAGTGGAGGGTACCTGGAGCTACAGAGTCGATCAGCGCGTGGCGGAGGTACCTGGGCCCTGAAATCCATTGGGGACGGGGTCCAAAAAGCGATGAGGGATTGTCAAGTACCGGTACATGGACAATGTCACTCCGACTCCAAGCTGTTGAGGACCAGAGTGGACCAGGGGGAGACGACCGACACCTTGAGTTACGTACGACAGTCGACAGGTCGATTCGAATTTCATCAAACCGCCGAAAACCGCAGCAGTCTTACGCACCGCACGCTACGATCCGATTTCTATCCAGCCCAACCTGATCGATTTAAAATTTCGGAAGCTTTCGTGAGTTGTTCGGCCACTTCTTCTCCTGAGTCTTTTTGAACGCTTTCTAGGGAAGACCACATATGACCCAGATATCAACATACATACAGCTTGTACCTAGATGGCCTAAGCACCGGTTGGCTCCGGGGTCCGCGAAGCGAGTCGCCTGCCCCAAAGGCCTGGATAGCAAAACAAAAATGGAAGTCTTCCATTTGGTGAGATTGGCAAAGATTGACTCGGGTTCCGGGGGAAGTGCCCAAAGCTGACCTTGCGGTGAGTTCGAGGAGGTACCAACTCAAGGTGAAGTGAGCCTACGAGGTGACACCAGCCCAGTGGCTTGTTTTGGTGGTCAGCGCCTGGGCTGGACGCCACCCCCGACATGGTCTAAGCTTGATTTCCTGCCCCCCCTCCCATTCCCCTCTATGATGGACCTCAAGCTCTTGAGCTATCTAGGCTATCCGATTCTATTCAGTGCTATTCACTCCGAACCCACAACTACCGGTTGGCTACGGGTTCGGTATCCATCAAATCGCATATCTAAGCTTCCGATGTTCGGTGGAGAGAAATTTCTTTACAGGACAGGACAGGCTGTGCAAGCATCTATGCCTTTTTGGAACTGCAGACCATCTGTGGAACATCAATCGGACAGTTTAGACAGTCCAGGAGGAGAAGACCCAAGATGAGAAAGTGGCTTCGTTTTGACGGGTAGGGAATTTCAACGCAATTACAGATGCAAATGCAGCTGTTTAGTGACAGCCAAGTTTCACTTGATTCATCTTCCTAGCCTTGCTATTGTATCCGTACCAAGTGGTAGGGCTAGCTTCAGTCCAGCCGCCCTTGGCTAATGTGAGCTGTGTGTCCCACTCAACAATGATTCCATGCCGCCTTTCCATTCCCCTACCTTCTTCCCTGGTAGGATTGGAAGGCTGTCGGACTGAGCTCAACGCGATACCACCACCAGCCAAGAAAATCACCGACTTGACCAAGGACACCTGATCACGAGTCTGCCAGTTTCCTGAAGCAGAGGCTTACGGCATTCCGAGTATTACTGTACTGTCAGTTGGACAGACTAGTGAACTCAAGTGTCAGTTCATGAGATATCGATGATCTTGCAAGATCTTCGACGGCACTCCGTATGGATTAATGCAGGGCATGGTTTGGCTGCACACGAAAACACGGGATGATCCCAGCGTTCCGGACCATAGTCGACAGGTCTCTTTTCTCTTGGCCGCGAAACAATATGCACAGATTCTTTAGGCATTATCACTATTTTTTACTACTTGATGGTATCAAATTTGGCTATTCAAACTTCTCGGGACCAGAGTGGGGATAATAAGCGCCATCACAAAACGCCTCTTACAAGTACAGACTGGCATGGCAGCATGGACAACAGCCCCCTTATGGTGTGGCAGCTCCAGTCTTCAAGCTCAATTTCAAACCGCCTTGACCAGACAAAAAAAAAAAAAAAAAGCCCGGATTCAACAGATCAACAAGAAAAAAAAAAAGAGGACCCTGCAACAAGCGACATCCCCAAAGAAAACACAGGCTTCTTCCCCAACTGGCTGGTTGATCAAATTCAACTACATCACCCCTTGCCGTCTAGAGACATTGGACGTCCATTTGGTCGGCCGAGGAATTCCCCATCTTGGCAATTGAGTTTCTCAAGAGAGATATCACCAAAAAAGGCATTAGGCAAGACCCAATTGTTGGCTCTCAAAAAGTGAGGGAGTGAGCTTGTTCCTGTCCATCTGCTCCAAAAAATATGGCCTGGATGCGGGTATGGGCTATGGGTTGCGTGAGAAAGTGCGAGCGGTGGCTAGTGATGTACCGGGAGGTGGGTCAACAGGGGTAAACTTCCTGCCCCTCGATGTACTGTACCTGAGGTACCCGTTACTTGATCCCCAAGCAGCGGTCCTTGCAGTTGCAGAGGCGTCAACCCCACTAAGTTTTTTGGGTGTGGTGAGACCTCAAGCAGGACCCGACAGAACATAGCACCGCGGTGAATTGGTGCTACAGCTGTCCACTGCTTGCTGAGAGAAGCCTCATTGACCCTTGAAAGTCAACCAAAACCAAAAAACCCAAGCCCAGTCCAGCTCTCACTTGCCCACCTCCCACCTCACCAGAGACGTTCAGTCATTCCTCCTGATTTCTAGGTCCCGTCCCATCCACTCACTCCCCTCCCCCTCGTCTTGTCTCGTCTCCGACTTTGTCTCCTTCAACTGACGGATCTTCTCGACCGTTTCTTCTACTCATCTCAATTCCTTCCCCATCTTCCTCTTCATACATCTCCCCCATACCTAATTCCTTTGAGCCAACTTCTCCCCAGAGAGCTCAGAGCGTTTCCTCTTCCCAGCAGCTGACACCTTATTTGGTTCCCCCAGCGCTTTAAACCTTCAATTCTCCCGCCTCTACTCACACCGTTCAAGTTCCGATATTCACAATGGCTCCCGCTTCCTCCAGCAGCCTGTCGGCCAACGACAACATTCAGCGTTTCCCGGCTCCCAGCCGACCTCTGAGCCCTCTTCCCGAGCACGCTCTCTTCACCGACAAGACGCGATGCTTCGTCTACGGTCTTCAGCCGCGAGCCGTCCAGGGCATGCTCGACTTCGACTTCATCTGCAAGCGCTCTAAGCCCTCGGTCGCCGGTATCATCTACACTTTCGGTGGTCAATTCGTCAGCAAGATGTATTGGGGAACCAGCGAGACTCTGCTGCCTGTCTACCAGCAGGTTGACAAGGCAATGAGCAAGCACCCCGATGTCGACGTTGTCGTCAACTTTGCTTCTTCCAGAAGTGTCTACAGCTCCACCATGGAGCTTATGGAGAACCCTCAGGTCAAGACCATTGCTATTATTGCTGAGGGTGTTCCTGAGCGAGTAAGTACATGCCAATTGCCATGTACCGAAAAAAATAACTAACAATTACTCTCTAGCGAGCTCGTGAGATCGCCCACGTCGCGAAGAAGAAGGGTGTTACCATTATCGGACCTGCTACGGTCGGTGGTATCAAGCCCGGCAGCTTCAAGATTGGTAACACTGGTGGTATGATGGACAACATTGTTGCCTCCAAGCTTTACCGTAAGGGTTCCGTTGGCTACGTCTCCAAGTCCGGCGGTATGTCCAACGAGCTCAACAACATTATTTCCCAGAATACCGACGGTGTGTATGAGGGTATCGCCATCGGTGGTGATAGATACCCCGGTACCACTTTCATTGACCATCTCCTGCGATACCAGGCCGACCCTGAGTGCAAGATCCTTGTCTTGCTCGGTGAGGTTGGTGGTGTTGAGGAGTACAAGGTCATTGATGCTGTTAAGCAGGGTATCATCACCAAGCCCATCGTTGCCTGGGCCATTGGCACTTGCGCCAGCATGTTCAAGACCGAGGTTCAGTTCGGACACGCTGGTTCTTTCGCCAACTCTCAACTTGAAACTGCCAAGATGAAGAACGAGAAGATGAAGGAGGCCGGCTTCTACGTACCTGCTACCTTCGAGGATCTTCCCGCCACTCTTAAGGAAGTGTATGACAAGCTTGTCTCCCAAGGCACTATCGTTCCCCAGCCCGAGCCCGTTGTTCCCAAGATCCCTCTCGACTACTCATGGGCACAGGAGCTCGGTCTCATCCGAAAGCCTGCCGCCTTCATCTCCACCATCTCCGATGACCGTGGCCAGGAGCTCCTCTACGCTGGTATGCCCATCTCCGACGTTTTCAAGGAGGATATCGGCATTGGCGGTGTCATGTCTCTGCTGTGGTTCCGCCGCCGTCTGCCTTCATACGCTTCCAAGTTTCTCGAGATGGTTCTCATGCTCACTGCCGATCACGGTCCTGCCGTCTCTGGTGCCATGAACACCATTATCACTACCCGTGCTGGTAAGGACTTGATCAGCGCCCTCGTTTCTGGTCTCTTGACCATTGGGTCCCGATTTGGTGGTGCCCTTGACGGTGCCGCTGAGGAGTTCACCCGTGCCTTCGACAAGGGTCTCAGCCCCCGTGACTTCGTCGACAGCATGCGCAAGGCCAACAAGCTCATCCCCGGTATTGGACACCGTATCAAGTCCCGAAACAACCCCGATCTCCGAGTCGAGCTCGTTAAGGAATACGTTCTCAACAACTTCCCTAGCCACAAGCTCCTTGACTACGCTCTTGCTGTCGAGACTGTCACCACCTCCAAGAAAGATAACCTGATTCTTAACGTTGATGGTTGCATTGCTGTCTGCTTCGTCGATCTTGTCCGCAACTGCGGTGCCTTCTCCGCTGAGGAGGCTGAAGATTATCTCAAGATGGGTGTTCTCAACGGTCTCTTTGTTCTTGGCCGAAGCATTGGTCTCATTGCCCATTTCCTCGACCAGAAGCGTCTGCGTACTGGTCTTTACCGTCATCCTTGGGATGACATCACCTACCTCCTCCCCAACCTTCGGGAGGCTGGAGCCCCTGGTGCTGAGGGCCGGGTGGAAGTTTCTCTGTAATGGAGAATGATAATTCAAATGGGAAAGGAAGAAATAAGGCGTCGAGCATTTGATGATTTTGTGCCGGCCTGGACGCGTCGTGGGAAAAAACCGACGGACTGTATGAGGATTCCAATACAATGTAACTAGTGCTGGAGGCCGTAAGATGGACCTCCATATTACTCGCTTGATTCTATAGACATGAATGTTGATGTTTGCTATGAGATCCTTTCGCGTTACATGCTTAATATGTCATAACGAACATGATATGGTGATTTGAGAACCCTCGTCTTTTCAATTCGAATCACTCTTCTTGTATCGACCCGAATTTCATTCAGGTGTGTAGAGTTCGCCAGCTCCCGAATCTTTGATCATATCTGTAAGGAAACATTGCGACCAAACATATTAGATTATGGGAAAACGAGCCACGGCACCTCAGGAAACCTATTGAATTAATGAACACAACTTGGAGAAAACATCACTTGAAGTTTGATGTATTTCTGAGGCGGATGACTTAACTCACGTGGTTCATCATGAGAAGGCCTCTCAGGGTGGTCACATGATATGTTCCCAAAGCGGTTTGGCGTACCCAGTGATTTTGACGCCGATTCTTGAGCTCATGCTTTGACGATGACCGACGAAACGTGAACGGCGGGTTGGTGTTTCTTTCTGAGGCTTCTCCGATTCCAATTGCAGGCTATCTATGGTAGGTCGCCCACATCTCCTATTTGTAGGTAGATCTCGCTCACACAAAGCATAGATCCTGCGCTCCATTTTCTCCCAAGGATCGACCACTACAAACCACCAACAATGTCTTTCTTCCGCATCACCCTGCATCGCTCCGCCATCGGTCTTCCCGAGCGCACACGAGGTGTCCTCGCCGCTCTAGGCTTGCGCCGTCGTATGCAGACCGTCTTTCATCCCGTTCACCCACAGTTCGCCGGTATGATCCTCAAGGTGAAGGAGCTGGTTCGTGTCGAGGAGGTGGATCGCGCACTGAGCAAAAGAGAAGTAAAGGCTGCGCGGACGCCGGATCCTGGGTTTTATGTTGAAAAGGCTGTGCCAAGAATGTAAAAATATGTGATGATACCAAGGAAAAGAAAGGGGAGTGTACTATACTGTAATGATCCTTGTACAAAAGCTGGTGCAAGATAGGACGAAACTCTAGAAGTGCGATCAAGACACATCGAGTTTTAATTCACAAATCACTTGGATGAAGAAATGAAATACAAGAATTTCGCATTGAGACCCTAAACACCCCGAACACGATGCTCATTACAGATGTATCACGTATACCCCAACTCTCACAATTACGTGTCTAGCCCTCCTTTATCCCAACCGCAAGTCGTACTACCCCAAAATGGGTCATCATGTGAGTGAAACTCCTAGTTTGTCTCTCTCTGACCATCTACCAGAGTTAACCTGATATTGCCCCAGTAAATCAGTCTCAAGTGGTGGAGACAGTGCCGAAGGCAAAAGCCCTGAGAAACTATGATTTCCTTGGTAAACTGTGCTGTTCAGAAGCTACGAGCTTTGTCAATATACTCCTGGCTGGGAGTCTCGTACTCATTGACAAAATATGTCTCGCAGTTACGTCCTAGCCAGACATTGAACTTTCCTATCTCCTCTCGAAGACGGGACACGGACTGCTGGTCCATGTTGGTCTGCGCCAACAGTTCGGGGAGAGAGACTGGCAGCACCAAGTCAGCACGAAATTATCTATGACTGGGGACGAAGGGACATAGGTACCAATTAGTCGAGCAAGATGCTCAGCGCCATAGACATCGCAGACATTGGTGATTTCTGGGTTCGCTTCAGTGTTCTCCCAGAGCTTCTTGAGCTCCATGTACTGATGGCGCTCGAAACTAGTCCCAGTCAGTTGTCTGAACCGTTGAGAAGCGATTACACTTACCGGTACAGCAAGATTCTGCTAAGAGCCTTCTCGAAGTACTCGCGGAAGCCTGCGACGACTTCTTCCAAGATGTCCATGCTGGAAGATCCCTCTTCGCGGTGTGGACGCTCATGCGCAAGATAGTCTTCAAATATCTTGGTGACTGGCTTATTGTGAGGAAGAGGGACAAGCTGATTGTTCTTGGTGATGTTTTCCCAATCATCAACCAGCATCGCTTGAATGTGGTCGGGCACTGGGAGTTTGATCATAGGTTTGTTGTGGAAAGCATCCTCCTAAGGCAAGGTTAGTATATGAAGAAAATTATTCGAGCTGCGAAACAGCTGGTGGCCGCTGCACAGGCACATGAAATCAAGGAGTGTATATGGGATCGATATACCGTCTCGAGCTGGTCGCATGAGCGCGGCTTGGGCTTGGCACTAGGCTTCAGAGGCTTCTGACGTGGCTGCTTTGACTCGTCTTCGACAGTCAGGGGCATAGCGTAGCGATCATCATGGATCAGTTTACCCGACTCTGTTACATAGCGATGACCACTAGAGGGGAGAACAGTAAGATGGTCCTTAGGTTCTTTGAGCTTGGTCAACTTGACCTTCTTAGAGGACTTAAGGGAATCCATCGACTTGTCAGGCTGAGCCAATTCAGGAGAGCCCTGAACTTCGGAGGCAGGAAAAAACCCTTGCGGAGCAGAAAGGTCGCCCGTCGATTCCATGACGCCGCAGTGCCTTGCCGTTGATGAAGGGCTGGGATAACAGGGGGTAAGTGCTTAAGTAAGGGAAATGTTATGATGGGAGGAAGAAGACTAGGAAGCACGGGAACTTTGAAAACGGTAGAGCAGACAAGAGCTGCAGGAGGGAAAGGATGTAGTGCGTAGAAATGATACCTTGTCAAAGTGAGATTTTGATGATGCTGGGACAAGGGCGAGGATTGACAAGAAAGGAATCATGGAGGGGAAAACGGCAGCGCCATAGGCAGTGTTGGGTGTAGGCGCAGGATGGATCACAATATAAGGCTCGGTATGGCCCTGGTTCAACCGATCAGATGGGAAAGCACACTTTGATACAATAACAACCTTCTCCCCAATTTTGAGATAAGGAGGTATTGGTAAATAGTGTGACAGAGTATAGATGCTTCTTCTTTCAACCAGTCTCACCAAAGGGCCAACTAGGCCAAAATTTGCATATCACAGCCCAGAACTGCCGGAGAACACTCGCAAAAAGAACAAACAAAGCATTGGGTGGGACAATCTGGGCAACGTAGCAAGGAATATCAACGAGCAAAGAATTTCTTACCTGTTCCAATTCCCAGTCTTTGCCTCGTCTTCCTCCCCTGCCTCCTTGAACAGTCGCAGAGCCTGATCGCTCCTCGCTGACTCTAGCAGACTCAGCACCACTTCTCAGGCCCTTTTTGGGCTGCTTAGTGCTTCGTTGGATGTTATGCTTCAACTGCGCGTGCAACTGTGCAGCCAGCTCTTTGTGCTCATCGTCGAATGGCCGGATACGGTCTACCAGCACCCAGTCGTCCCAGGTGTTCTTCCACCCCTTGTAATGGACTTTGTACTTGTATCCGTCACTGGGCTTCTCACCTGGCTGAACATCCATAATCTTGGCCTCGTAGAGCATGTCCATGTGGAAACAGAGCACTTTTTCATCTTTTCTGAACGGCGGTGGCGCCGGTTGCTGTCGAGCAGGAGCCATGTCTGTGATGTAAAGAACAAAAAAGGTAAGAGGTTACAAGAGTGGTAAAGAAGTGGTATAAAAGCAAAGTTAACAAAGCACGGATGTAGTTCTCCAAAGTCTAGCCAAGTCCAAAATCGATGAGTGTTGATAATAAGAACAATGGGTATGGGAATGGATGGGTGGGTGGATGGATGGATGAGATTGAATGCCCAGATACAGTGCAGGTACAGGTTTCTGTTAACAATTTACGGTAAGGTACCTAAGGTACTTTGGACAAGGTAAGGTACACACTTAGTTCGCGTTAATGAGGGAACAGGGGATGTTCACTGTGACCACGCGACGCGACAGCCCCTTAGGTTGGTTCAGAGTCAAAGCTGACGGAAGTGCTTGAATGGATGTGATAAGATAAGGGATTTGTTGGTAACAAAGGAGTGGATAGTGGAAAGCCAATGCTTACACTGGGCTGAATTAGTGGGAGGTGACCCCCCAGGCCCGCTATCGAGGCATCCAATCCATATTGGATTCAAGCCAATTTGGGTTCTTGTCACTGGGAAAAGGTCTTGCACCTTTGAAGTTCACTGGAACTGAGATTGGTAAACTGGACGTCGCCTGTGCTGCTCTTCTCTTCTTCTTCTTCTTCTTCTTCTTTTTTTATTTTTATTCTTTTTAAACCATACAGTTTCGTGAACTTACAGTAAATCGACAGGCTACACCTGAATCCCCTAGAGACGCATACACTTCCATGCATACACATCGTCCTTGACCTCACCTTCTCCCGTCTAGCCCTCAATTAGGTTACTCTTCATCGTGGTATCTAGCCTGGAGTACTTCGGATACATATCTGTTGAGGTTGGGTGCGCGTAGTGGAAAGCTTGAGCTGGGGAACTGTGTTGCTGCTGGCAGACAACGGAGAGGGTCATGAGCAGTATGCTTCATGCTTTTACACTATTTCTATGTAAATCAGCCCAGCTGATACAAGAGCCGCTGAGCCATTCAACTTTAATGCTATTGTGATCCTTTCAATGCCGAGTGCTGGCACCAGAAAGAGGACATAATATGGTATTTCGTGAGTAGACATTGGCCGTTTCCTTGGACCTTTGGCAGGAACCTGATTCGTTGACTTGCTGGTACAGGATGACCAAATCTCGAGGTCAAATTGACAGCAGCTCAGCTTCAACTATTACTATCGTTATTAGTTGTGATGGAAGAGGAGCGCCGGCGGGCACTCCAAGGTTTAGATAGAAGCCCAAGAGACATAAATGTATGATATCATGTAAAATGGATGTATTGTACGTAAGGTAGCTACACTGTTCCCAGCTTGTGTTTGTATGAAACCTCGTTTATCAACAAAGAGAGAAAACCATGGAAAAGAGGGAAAAGAGCCGAGGAGTACGCCGGATGGTATTCAGAAAGGTCTATCAAAACCCCCTATTGTCTCGTATCCAGGCATTGAAAGCTTGGGTAAAGGTAGGCTGAAATTCCTGAACAACGTCCTGTTTGTGTAAGCTGGGGGGTCGTATGCTTTAGGCTTGGGCAATGTGGGGGCACTTAACGCGCTTCATTTCCAAGACGCGTCCTGATTGCATCCCATATCAAAGCTGAGCATAATCGGTCCAATACCTTTCTTAGAATCAAGGGTCCTTTTCAACAGTCGCACGGGGGTTAACTCAACTCGAAACCATAGACATGGCACCAACAGAAGCAGAGCTTCTTGCAAATTACCTCATACAGCCATCTCCTTTGACCGCTATCGTCACACTCGAGCAATTCAAAGCCCTCTTTCCCCGTTCACTACAATCCTCACCTCAGGTTCGATCACTCTTTCGAGATCTACAAGCTCAACGCACAGATCTTCTCGACCAAGTCGCCGAGAACATCGCACATGAGGCGAAACGAGGGATCACAATGCGGCGAGAAGTCGTGCGGGCTAAGCGCGAGGCAGAGCGAGAGGATATAGACGCCGAGATTGAGATGGAGCGAGCAGTATGTCCAAACGAGTACACATCATCATGCGAATGCTGACCGACGCTGCTTACAGCTATTTGGAGATGCTTCTGGTGCAGCGAGCGTCAAACATACTCTCAACTCTGTTATTCCAGAACTTGAGGGTGCCGCAGGTGCACTACATGCCGAACTTGCACATTTGAAAGAGGAAGAAGCAACCTTGCTAGACTCTGTACAACAGACTATAGGAGCATTGAGCGATTTACGATATGGGAAAGTCGCCAATGGTCGAATAAGCGAGGGGGTTCTTGATGGCCTCAAAAACGTAGAAGCAGCTTGCGAAAACAAATCGTGAACGAACAGATCACTTCAACGGCATCTACAACTTCACGAGAATAATCATGATCTCTCTGAGCCAGAAACTTCATATATTTGCACCACAGATCAACAATTTCCAGATATCGAACAATTTGACGGTTCCATCACTTAAGCCTGTCAAGTGTTTGCTAAGAAAGAATTATTGGGCACGCTGAGCACCAGCCTGAGGGGCACCGTTGGCGCCTTGCATACGACGGGACCTGGTGCTATTAGTATCACTTTTGTTTGGCCCGGGGATTGGAATAACTCACATCATGGCGCGGCTACCGAAAGAGACAACGAGCATGAAGAGCCAGTTGGGGATGAGGCCCACAGCCCACATGAGGTAGCCGAAGGGAACAGCTACGCCGTACTCGGCAAGCTTACCGTTGAAGGGATGGAACCAGCTGCTGTCAATGCGATGGAACTGGTCCTTGCTGCCGGACTCGTGGAAGGCAACCAGAGTGTCGGAGGTTGTGGTGGTCAAGTTAAGCCTCTTGCTATAAATCTCGACGGGCGCAGGTTCGGGGAGCATCTCAATGATATAGAGGCTGGCGGGACCCGCAGACCAGGCATTGCAGAGAATGGGCTGGTTGTCGCAATTCAAGTAGGCCATATGGGGGGTGTTGTCGAGGAGCGCAAACTTGGCAGCGGTCTCGTTGAAGGCCTGCTCGACAGTTCCGCATCGACCTTTAATTACATGTTAGCAATAGTTCATTACGACTGACACGGTGGTAATAAAAAGTCATGGCATAAATCATGTAGTGTAAATTCCGGGTGAGCAAACGTACCGTAGCAGGTCTTGTTACCGCCAGAGATGAGCAACCACCACTCCTCAGGCGTAGTAGCACCAGCGGAAACAGGCTCGTAAAGGGTTTGCTTCCAGTTCTCTAGGGTCAGGACGTTGAGTCTCATAGAACCAGCCTTCGCCTCAGCGGCTGCAACAGGGTCATGGTGGCCTGGGTTGGGAATATATGAGGCGAACTGTCCGATGACATTTTGGAACTGGGCCTTGTACTGGTCGATAGGCGAGTCCTGAGCGGCAGCAAGGGCGGGCAGAGCCGCAAGAACAGTTGAGGACGAGAAGCGCATATTGGCAATTTACTTCTGTGAGCTTGTGATAGTTGACAGCGAAGTAGGGCGCAAATCAATCAACAAATATCGACCTCGAGGAGACGGCTGGAGAGGAATGCAAGAGAGGAAGAAGAAGGAAGGGAAGATAAGACAGGCAGGCAATGGCCAGATGGATGGGCTAAGGTAAGGTAAGGGTAACTATGGCTAAGCTTGGATAAAGACCCCGGTGAAATTGGACGCATGGGGAAAGCTGGACCCTTGTAATCGTTGGGGAGATTCTTCAGTGGCTTATGTACTTTGTTAACTCCTCTTTATTACCTACCTTGGCTGCTGACTTATACGTAAGGTAAGGTAAGGGAAAGGGAAAGGGAAAGGTAAGGTGGTTTAAACCTGGAAACCCTGAGCAAGGAGACAACTGGTAAGTCAAAGGTTGAGAAAGAGAGAGGTGAAAGCAAAGCAAAGCAACCAGGTCTTCCAATGCACTTTGGCGCATGAATGATGCTCCAGAAATCTGGTTCTTGATAACGCTGGTAATCGACTTGTTATGGTCATATAACATGGATGCTGAAGTTTCCATCCACATGGCGTTATTCCCCACGCACAGTCAAACCCCGACCGACAATTTGAAAGCAAATGATGACACCTAACCAGCAACGATTTGATAGCTCCAGCCCATCCTGACAGACGTGCCCCAGAGCCAACACATGCCTAGGTGTCTAGGCACTTGTTAGTTAGACCAGTTCCACTAAATTGAGCAAACCTCATGTTCCGTCACTCCACGAGACCCAACAAACTACAACTACCCTACCACACCCCAGTCATGATCACAGAAACAAAGACACGGACCGACACTTATTCCGTGCCATTCTCACGTTCTCTTCGACGCGCGCGTCTGTGAAGTGATTCACGACACTACCAGATTTTAACAATAGGGTTTATTCTTGGTCTTGAAGTTTCTGATCCTCTTATTTGTTATATTTGTACACTTGTGTACTCCAATCCTCTACCTACGTAACATTTTCCAACTCGTATTATCGTTGTGCCCATACCATTCGATCCGTCCCGTAGTAACGACCCTGCCTCCGGTCCTATTCCAACACGTTCATTATGAACCCTCAGATGGGCCAGCAAGGCCAAGGCCAAGGCCAGCAAGCTGGTGCTAGTCAGGCACAGCAACGTCCACCACCTATGTATCAACCCAACCAGATCAGAAACCTTCCAACATTGAGTGACGAGGAAAAGTCCAAGTACGAGGCCGGATTGCAGGGTCTTTGGAACAAAGCCAACAACTCTCCCCAGAACAGCCCGGATCACATTGCTGCCCGTCAAAAAATCATAGAGTTCTCGAAGATGCTTATCACAAAGATCCAGCAGAGACGATCCCAGCAAATGCAAGGACAGAATGCCCAGAACCAGCAGGCTCGCCCTCAGCAAATGCAACAGAACGCTGCTGGGCAAGCAAATCAAGCACAACCTCAGCAACAAGCTGCCGGGGCTGCTGCAGGTAACCAATCAGCTGCTGCCGCTGCCGTTCGACGAAACCCAGTACCCGATCATATCCAGCAGCATGTTAATAAGATTAATTTTCGAGCTCCTCAGTCCGTCATCGATAAATCCGCTGCCGAGGCTACCAAATGGATAGAAGAGATCAAGGAACGTTACACCCGAGCCTTGATGACTATGGATGCAAGCAAACAAAAGGTGGCCCAAATTGATAAAATCATTAATGATAGAGCCGCGGCCGGACAACCGTTCAAAGAAGATGAGCTTCGACAGCTACAATTGAAGAAGGATCAGCAGCTCAAAGCCCATACGGATGCCCACAAATGGGTTGACAATGTGCGCAAGCAACAGGGAAGTCTGCAGGGCACTGGCCAAGCTCAAGCACAAGCTCAAACTCAAGCTCAAGCACAAAACTCTGTCAGGTTGTCGCAACAAGGAAATCAGCCAGTGCAGCAGGCTGCAGCGACACAACAAAATCAACCGCAAGCACAGCCGAGGCCACATCAGCAACAACAACAAACCCAAGCAGCGCAAACCCAACCTCAAGCGGCTCAGCAACAGAACAACGCGCAAACTAACACTGCCCCTGTTAACGCGGCTGTCGAAGTTGCTAAGCAGCAGTTAGCTGCCGTTAGTCGAGCTTCCCCAGTTAACGGAACACCTGGAACAGCACCGGCGCAGGTACGTCCCGCGCAAGGGACACCTCAACCAGGACGCCAGCAACTACCAGCGGCGCAAGTTCAGGTTAAACAGGAACCTGGTGCTCCTCCCATGAATCCCGTGATGGCTTCGGCAGCTGCGCAGAATCAGGCTGGGACGCCGACCCAGCAGAACGCACCACGGATCCCTACACCCCAACAAGCAGCGGCGGCTTCTGCTCCAGTCACGGCTGCGGGTCCTCAGCAAGCTCTCAGTCACTCAGCTGCCATGGATCTTGCAAACCAGAAGGCTATTAACACTCCAGGAAGTGCTTCGGTACCTGGCCGGCCTGCCGCAACTGGAACACCTACACCGGGTAGTGCAGTGAATCAAGGAGTGATGGGACCTAACGTTCCCCAGCAACCAACACCACAAGGTCATCCGCATGCACATCCTCCACAACCTCAACAAACGCCAATGCAGTCTAAAATGCCCATCCCCAAGGTACTTCCCGAAAAGGCCACAGCCGTGCCTCAAGGCGTTTTGATTGGTGGCGGCGTGAACACTGGTCGGCCTACAATGTCCCAAGGAAGCGGAACCCTTGGCGGCGTTATGAATCAACCGGCGATGGCTAGAATTCCAGCCTACAATCATGAAGCTGAGGGAGATCACGTTTTGAGCAAGAAAAAATTGGACGAACTCGTTCGGCAAGTATGCGGAGGCCCGGCCGAGGGGCAAGATGGAAACCTTCTCACTCCTGAAGTGGAGGAGGTGAGTTGATCGCATACTGCATTTGAGATGAAATTACTAATTTAGTCCTAGAACGTCCTGAATATGGCAGACTCGTTTGTTGACGGTGTCCTCCATGCGGCGTGTCGAAACTCAAAGGAGCGTGGTTCCAAAGTGCTCGAGATTCGCGACATCCAACTTGTCCTGGAGAGAACTTACAACATCCGTGTCCCTGGATACTCGTCTGATGAGCTTCGTACTGTCCGCAAGATTCAGCCATCTACTGGATGGATTGCAAAAATGAGTGCAGTCCAGGCGGCAAAAGTCATGCCTGGCAAGGGTGAATAGTGCTCTGGCCCTGGGAAAGTGGTGGTGGATATGAAAACGCCTATCCGCGAGCAAAAAGAACATCGGGCCTTGGTACAGTTTTTTTGTTTTACAAAAACAGGCGTTGGGTGTATACCCGGAACAAATTGGCGTCAAGGGGTATTCGTTTTGGCATGATGAGGCTATTCTCGGAAAGAAGGTAGAACATAATATGAAGTGCCTCTCCCATAGGCAAGAGTTGACCTTCTAGGCCATGATGCAAATAATATACGCCTACCTACATACCTGGATACGACTCGACACTGGCTATAACTAGTCCTAGAACTTGAAGTGTCGCTAAATTCCCATCTTTTCTTGTCTACATGAGGAAAAGAGAAGTCACACATTTGTTCCCCTAGGCGATACTATTTGTATATCCGCTCTTGGCTAAAAAGCCTTTTCTCGATTTTGGAAGCTATTCTATAAGGCTTCGTCACTTTGTCACTTACCTGTATCCGTAGACAGTTATTACTAAGGTATGTAGTACCTACCTGCAAGAAGTGACTAGCATAATAGTTGCACAATTTACATAAGCATCGTGATATCAAAAGGTTGTGCAAAAGGCTGCAGGCAACATTGAAACGTCACTGCTCCTGGCCCCACAAGCTGCCAGCTTATTAAGAATACCTGAGAGTTACAGCGGAACGCCGCAAAATAAGACGCGAAAACAAGTAGCTTTTCAGCCCTTTCAAGTAGTTTCTAAGCAGTCGCCTCAGTTGCCCACTGGCCAGTCACCACGCCCCGGTCTCCATTTGGTGACCTAGCATGAGCAAGCAACCAGCAGCATCACCTTGAACCTCCCTCAATCCATTACAGCACCAAACTCCCCACAACGACCACAGGCTTAATTTCTTTCGCAAAGCGTGCCTTGCTCTCTCGGCTTCGGCACCATACATTCTTCCAGCCAATACATCCAGGCCTAACCAACTCAGCGCCACGACAAGCTGAGGCGCGCCCACAACTCACAGGGTCAACAGTATTCTCCCACTACCGCCATCAACAGCTTCAGCATCATATTCTCGCAATACACAAACAAACCCATCGTCATGCCCAGCAAGACGCCAAACAACAACGGAAAGAAGCCTGCTGGGAACAACGTTCAGAAAAATAAGGACGTGGAGATGACGGACAGCACAAAGCCCAAGGGCAAGAAGTCCGCCAAGGATGGCGATGAACAGATGACCGTTGTTGTTCCTCCTTCAAAGTCGAAAAAGTCTGACAAGACGGCGGCTGACGCCGAAGGTGATGTGTCAATGGGCGAAGAAGAGGAAGAGGCCAAGGTTGACCCTGTAACACAGACTATCGCAGGTGAGTAGTTGTCGTCGGAGCTTGATAAGCCCAAGCCAAACAGTCACTGACATGTCTTTCCAAACACAGATATCAAGAGCAACTTTGCTCTGATAGATCGTGCGGTTTCACTTTTCGACGCCAGATTCTCCCTCCGCGCCTTACGATCTATCTCCATCATCCGCAAGCGTTTGACTCCCGATATCATTGCACAGGTCATTTCCGACGCCTTCCCAGCTACCGCCAACTCGAGTACTATTGTTAAGCCGCTCTTGTCTGCCGTTGAGCGCGAAGATGTTATCCTGGGCCAACAGAGTGGCTCAGAGATGGAAATCGATGAGGCGAAGACGTCTGGCAAGAACGGTGCTAAGAAAGAAACCAAGGAACCCATTCCTGAGATTGATGTTTTCCTTGGTATCCTTGTCCAGGTCTACCTCTTTGACTCCAAGCAGTTCCAGCGCGGTGCCGACTTCTCTAAGTACCTCTCGGACAGAGTCCAATCGCTCAATCGCCGTACACTCGACTCTTTGTCTGCCAAGGTCTACTTCTACTACTCTATCTTTTGCGAGCACATTGCGCCTCTTCCCCCTTCTCCCCAATCCCCCGTTGTCGCTATCCGGCCAACTCTCCTCGCCGCTCTTCGAACCGCCGTGCTACGTAAAGATGTCGACACACAAGCCTCGGTTATCGTTCTACTGCTGCGAAACTATCTATCAACTTCGCACATCAACCAGGCTGATCTCTTGGTCTCGCATACCCAGTTTCCCGAGAACGCTGTCAACAACCAGGTAGCACGATTTCTCTACTACCTCGGTCGCATTCGAGCAATCCAGCTGCGCTACACCGAGGCTCATGAGCATCTCACTGCTGCCACTCGAAAGGCTCCTTCTAGCAGCTGCGCCCTTGGATTTGCTCAGACGGCCACCAAGCTGCTCTATGTTGTTGAGCTGTTGATGGGTGACATTCCTGACCGAGCTATGTTCCGGCAGCCAACAATGGAGGTCGCTCTCCGGCCCTACTTCCTCCTGGTCAAGTCGGTCAGAGTTGGGAATCTTGAGGACTTTGAGACAGCCATTGCCGATCATGCCGATACCTTCCGACGAGATGGCACGTACAGCCTCATCCTCCGTTTACGACAGAACGTCATCAAGACTGGCATTCGCATGATGTCTCTGTCTTACTCTCGCATCTCTCTTCGTGACATTTGCATTCGTCTGCATCTTGGCAGTGAGGAGTCGGCTGAGTACATTGTTGCCAAGGCTATCCGCGACGGTGTGATTGAAGCTACCTTGGATCGTGAGAGGGGTTTCATGAAGAGCAAGGAGGTTGGTGACGTGTATGCTACTCGTGAGCCGGGTGAGGCGTTCCACGACCGAATCCGAGCTTGTTTAGCTCTCCACGATGAGAGTGTAAAGGTTTGTTTCCCATTCATTTATGAGACGGGATAGAGACTAATTCGCACTAGGCTATGCGATTCCCTATGAATCAACATCGTCTTGAGCTCAAGAATGCCCAGGAGGCCCGCGAGCGTGAGCGTGAGATGGCCAAGGAGATCCAGGAGGGTGACTTGGACGAGGACGACCTTGGCGGAGACTTTGATGGTATCTAAACTTTGTATGTTGTCTCGGCTTGAGAGCATTTGCTACCTATTGATCAATGCCCGTGGCTTCTCCTTGCCGACATCGCCAGGTACTGTTAGCCGCAGTTTCTTTTAATGATCCGCTTAGAGTGACGGTGGTGGGTAGTCTTCTGGTATACGTCGATAGAAAGGCGAGAGATTGAGGTGGTTTGAACGTCTGACCAAGAGTTCAGTGTATGTGTATTAGATGCTCGTACGGCGGGAATAAACTTAGAGGCATGGAATACTGTGTCATTCTCGGTGATATAGGAATTGGAACTCCGTTTTCTTCAGAGTGGTATTCTAAAAGCAAAACATTGCTTCTTTTAGTGAATAGATGCGAGGTTCTTTCCAGATGGCGAGAAGGATACTTTATCCCCGACCGTATGGTCAGGGTCTCAGGAATATAGTATGCCTCTAATTCATTACTTTCAACAAATGGGGAGCTGGCGCAACGGTAGCGCGTCAGATTCCAGCTATCAAGCACGGAGATTCCTGAAGGTTATCGGTTCAAATCCGGTGTTCCTCATACTTTTGTTACTACTTATATGCCTAAGTTTAAGTACTTCTTTTTTTGTAGTCTTTCTAATTAATTATTATATTTTTCATTTATATACTTCTTTTACAAAGATAAAGGTAAGCCGAGTCTGCCTATAGCAGAAGATACTAATTAGTTTAGGACTTTATGACACCGAGTTGTCAATCTTACGCCCTTGGATCGACAGGTGTGGGCCATATCCATGGTTGCCTTACACATTGCATGATTCAAGCCACGGTAGGATTCTTATTAAACACACTCTGTTTATATCCAATTAGTATCAAATCGATACGTAAATGGCAAACACACAAACACAAGGCGCTGGAATTTCGACCAAGCTCAATAAGTCAAGAGTGGATGAGGGTTGATTACAATGTTGCTCTTGTCTTGGCGATATTATTATTCTGCTCCAGACGCTGAAGATCAGACTAAACGTCAAACCGTGAATATTTTGATTATCATAACGTAGGCAGCTTATAACTTTCCAGCTTTAAAACTCAGAACCGCATGGCCACCAGAGAGTCCTATTCACGGCCCTTTCCTGAACACAAGTGGAGGCCGCCGCCAGAAGCTGCTGGAAACACGAGAGTATGTTCAAAGTTTGAGGTGAGGTTGACTCACTCGGCAAACAAGCCGCCAGTTGTGCACTGCACAGAGTGCGCCCTGCGTTTGACGAGCTTCCAACAAGCAGAAAGGCAGTGCCAGCCAGTGGAAGGCCCCCTTGAAAGTTTTGTTACAGAGTTTGGGTGTCATTCATCGGTAGGGCTGAGCTTAACTCAATAGGTAGTCAACTCTATTGTGTCGGTATATAACAGGCTCGAGAGGACTGGTGGGAGCCCTTTCTTCCTTTTCATATCACACACAAGCCTGACTGCTTTGAATTCACAAGTCCACCATAAGCCCTGAATCCAAAGTTGCGGACTTGAACATGGCTTCCGCTACCGAGCTTCGGCCTACTCAGACGCCCTCCTTTTCAACACATCAGCACGCAATGCCATCTTTACCTTCGGTACCATCAACCAGGTACCACGACGAGGTAGAAATGGACCTAGCTATCCATCTCGCCACGCTCTGCCGCACGAGCCTCGTCGAGCTCGACTCGCATCTTCCCGGCTTCAGACCTTCTCATCCTTTCACTGCAGATGAAATTGTTCCTCTGCCGCTTGATAAGCATCGGATCGACGATGCCCTTCATGAACTCCCTCGACGCAAATCTGCTCGTCACAACTTGGCCGTCGCTATTTCTTCCTTGTTGTACCCTGTGCATCAAGGTTCGCTAACAGCCATCATACGCTACGAGGAAGACCGTGTGCGCCTCCGTGTACGCCTCCGTGCTTGGGCTGCCTTGCAGCGCAGGTATGACATGCTGAAAGCCACTATTCGCAACGGTCATACCACCCGTGGCCTGTCCAGTGGTGCCGCCCCTGGTGTCCAGGCGCCTGTTTGGGCCTCCCGTATCACATCACAGGGAGTTTGTGACCCTGCTAAGCATCCCACTTCTCTTGAAGGTGTGCCAGCAATCCCCATGCCTGTTGAGATCGCCCACGAGGCCAATCTTGTGCCATTCCTAAACCACCTGAAGGGTGGAGTCACTTCCAAGCTGAACGGTGATGAGAAAGGCTTCGAGCTGGATGATGGACGAGGTGAGCCTTGCTATGGTGTGAAAGGCGCCGAGTTCCGCAAAGGCGCTGTCTATGAGGATGGACGCATGGATCTCTGCAAAATGGTCGTTGGACCTGATCACATTGGTAAACTGATGGACTCACTTGGACCTAATGAGTTTGTACGCCTTTCTCCCGGGCAATAACATCATCGGCCCTGTCGGTGCTCATGACATCGCCCATTTCATCCACGACCTCCCCGGACGAAATTGATACTTGGTATCTCGCTGGAAACTGCATCGACGGACCCAGCTTCAATATTCTCGTCGACGCCATGATCAAGTCTGATGCCATCACCAACATTTGGTTGAAACAAAACCCACTTGGATCACATGCCTCTGAGGATGTCTATCGACTCATAACTGGAGTCCGGAATTTGCGAACTCTTGATCTCGACCAAACTCAGCTCGGTGACCGCGGAGTTTCGGACCTGTTTAACCGCTTGGCAGGTCACGACATGCCTGAGGGTGCGAAACTACCCCTGAAGCATATCTATCTCAACGGCAATGGCATCTCAAATGAGGGTGCACAGGCTATTGGGAAATTCCTCGCGTCTTCGCACTGCGGCTTGACGTCCATTTACATGTCATCAAACCCATTGGGGGATGTTGGTGCAAATGCTCTTGCTCAAGCACTACCCAAGGCACCGTATCTGACTCGATTGCTCTTACAGTCGATCGGAGTCAGCACCAAAGGTGCCGTTGCGCTATGCAAGGCTGCTACTGGTCATCCCGCTCTCGAAGTGCTAGATCTTGGACAGGCTTATGCCACTCATGATGTCGGGCAGGCCTACAACTACATCGAGGATGGTGCCGTAACTGCCATTCAGGACCTTGTCTCGGCCAAGAGCCGTCTGTCCTATCTCAACTTTGGACATATGGCAGTGGCACCTCCGGCAATCGATCTCATTTCAGAGGCAGTGCTCAAGAGTCCGTCGCTCGTGTACTTCGTGGCCTACCCAATTCTGCCAGATCCAGCCCTCAAGGCCGCGACCTTCAGGCCAGCAATTGACACGACTTTCGCCAACCCAGCTGAGCCGACCAGGCCGCAGATTCTGATGAGCAAGGCCGCTCAAGAGCATCTTTCTGCCAATGTCAAGGCTCGGTACGGCGAGGAAAACTCGTACAATCAGTTCATGGAAGAGGATAAACGCTGGCTCGTGAGCGACAAGACCGATGTGCGCAAAATCGACAGCGTGTACCGTAATCGCGGTGCTAGTCTCGCCCGTCGCCGGCTCCTGACTCTGGTGAAAAATTGGGAGGGTGATGAGACCCTTGACCGTGTCATGGCAGCTCATGCCCCAACCGGCTCTTTGCGCCGACACTGAGTAACAGAAGTGGTCGAGGAGCAATTGGCTTCTTTTGCCTGGCTTCACAAGTCTATTCCACTTTTTGAAAGGTTGTTTCTGACGTTGTTGGAATGTAACCAGGAAGTGGAGGATAGGAGAGCATTTGCTCATCCAACTTGGAGATGAATTAATTCGCTCCCCTGAAATGTTGTTGTTGTTATTCTTAGAAACCTGCACTCCTAATTGAGCACGTTGGAAAATGTCCGTTCTAACATGATGCATGGGATAGTGTACTTGCAGAAGGCTGTGGTGCTGTGGGTGGTACTCCGTGAGCCATGTTATGTACTCCGTATCCTGCCCAACACTACAGCACGTGATAGACGTGATTGTGAAATGATAGGAAGCATTCCGCAACATTTGCCGTCCGTATCCCCCGGGTCGTGTCTTGCCCTTGCCATACTTACTTACCTACGTTACCTACAGAGTGCGGTAAGGTATGCAACTTAAGCCTGCCTTACCTAGCCGTAGATCTGATCGCATGACGTTCCGTTCCCTTTTCTCTCAATAACTCAAGGATCCAATGTCGAATCAACCTTGAAAGAAATAAATCTTCCAATCATACGGATAAATAAACCATGTTTCTACGTGCGTAACTTATCAGTCGCTAAAAACGCAAACCACTTGACGACACCTTTTTAGTCTACCTGACCTTATACCAGAACTCCACGTCCAAGTCCTAGTGCCCTTCCGTACCTACACGGAAAGCGACTCTATCAACCACCATCTTTCTTAAATCGAGGCTCGCACAGCGATGCCTCAAAAGCGCAAGCGACCAGACCAAGATCCCTCCGGAAAAGAATTATTGCCCGCATCCGTACCCAAATCAACATCTTCTGACTCTCAATCAAAATCCACCAGCGCGCGTCGGGCGACGCGTCAAACCCCAGTAATTCTACCAACACCACCAACACCAGTGACGCAACTACAACCTCAACCACGCACGGAAACGGCGGTACCGCCTCCTATAATACCTACACTATCTTCAGCTTCTTCGAAACCAACAACCTCCCCAGAGCAGAAGCGGAGTCGTGCCTCCAACGGTCATCCTCAACTACCTCCATCACAACCCACGGCGCAAAGTCAACACCCCCCTTCTGTGCTGCGATGGGCTCCGCTTGAACAGCCAGGCCCAGCGGTCAGGCCTCCCCCTCACCATCTCCATCCAACAGCGATGGCAGCCATGCCCCCACCTCGGCCGATTGCCGCTGGTCGTCCACCATCAGACTTGGTTGCGCCTGAGATCACCTATCATGTACCACAGTCGCATACAAACTCATTCCAGCGGACCTCAGCTCTTGTCCGACCTCATGGCCCTACGGCACAACCACCACGTATCCTCGAACGACCGCCGCCTCCAACAGTCACGCCAGTTCACCCTCCGAAGCCTCCTGTCCCACCTTCTGTACGGCCGCCTCTTCGAGCCGATCGCAACATTGATAAAGTCGTGTTGGGTAATATGTGCTTCAGTACGTGGTATCCTAGCTACTATGGAAAAGAAGTGCTTGGGGAATCATCAGGCAATCTGGGCAAAACAGGCAGCAAGGACCTGGGGGCCAAGGATCAAGCTACAGGCGGTAAATCATCATCCCGGCGGGATCGCGAACATCACCCAGTAGTTGATCGGCTCTACGTGTGTCCTACTTGCTTCAAGTACTCCAAGGAATTGGTTGCCTGGTGTCATCACGTCCATGTGTGTGAGAAGAAGACTCAGATACCTGGTCGGAAGGTATACATTCATCCAAGGGGGTGTAGAAAGATTCTTGTTCCTCATGATAATAAAACCTCTGGCCCCAAAAGACGGAAAGGGGAAGGAAACATTCGGTTGGTAGAGGAGATCGTCCAGGACGAAGGAGAATGGAGTATCTGGGAGGTCGATGGTGAAAAGGATGGGGTACGTTTACCCATTATGCCAAGGACAGTCCTGATGCTAACTTTTGCTCTCAGCTCTTTTGCCAGAACCTGTCACTCTTCGCGAAGCTCTTCCTCGACAATAAATCTGTCTTCTTCGATGTCACAGGTTTTAACTACTTCCTACTTGTTTACACACCTCCGAGTCGATCTTCGCAGACTGCAACCGAGCCTGAGCCCCCTTCACCTCGAATTACGGGATTCTTTTCGAAGGAGAAAATGTCATGGGATAACAACAACCTCGCTTGCATCCTCATATTTCCCCCATGGCAGCGAAAGGGTCTTGGTGCGTTGCTGATGGGGGCATCGTACGAGATATCTCGGCGGGAGGGTATTCTGGGCGGGCCGGAGAAGCCAATTTCTGATCTTGGTAAGAAGGGTTACAGGCGTTATTGGGCCGGCGAAATCGCGAGATGGCTTATGACTATCAATATGGACTCGAAGACGCCCCAGAATGAGGTCCTCGTGGATCTCAGCGACTGCAGTAAGGCAACCTGGATTCTTCCCGAAGATTGTCTCCAGGTGTTGCGAGATATGGGTGTATTCGAAGAGGCCGGTTTGGGCCCAAGGAAGCCTGAGGAAAAGCCTGTCCGCGAAGCCGAGGTCGAGGTCGAGGAGAAGAAAGGCGAAGATATGACAAGGTCATCGCCTACTGCTGACGGAGGAGTTAAAGAAGAGACCATGCCAGTTGTCAAGGTGGTGCCGCGGGTGCGGATAGACAAGCAGGCGGTCCGTCGATATGTGGCCGAGAATCGAATAAGCCTGGAGCGTATGTGTGATCCTGCTGGGTTTATCGAGGGATACGCAATCAAGGCACCCGAGGTAGTGGAAGAAGAGGTGGTCGAGGCGGAGGAGTGATGGAGTCCAGATATTGTCATGGTACAATTTGCTGACATGTACCTATGGATTAGACGCTTCGGCGATAGTGATACCCGTGCTCAAATTAAATGAGCTTCCTCTCATCACCATTGTTCTCTTTCTTTTTGGATCTAGTAGGATCATGAGGGTCCTCTGTTCACCAGGTTCTTGACAGAGAATCATAGCTTTATGCCACAATCCTGTTGTGACTTACAAGGGACTCGATCAAGCAGTTGAGCTCCTGCAACTATTGTGGTTTACATAATGTGTCGGGATGCATGTTGACTACCCGCTTGTGTCATGCCATTTTCCTCAGGTCGTGCCGAAGTCGAACGTTCGGAGGCATGCAGTATGGGAAAGGCGCTTCAGCATTGCATCAGGGAATTCAGAAATAGCGCTGGTATCGTAGTTGAGCCTTCCGGCGCGTATTTGAATGGTATATCGAGGCCAATGGCTCTGAAATAGCCTTTCTTCTCACACCTAACTCTTAACACCCATCTTTGCCCGATCTAACGAGCTTTCCCAACAGGGTAAAGAGCTTAGACGAGCTTGTGTAGTTTTGCACAGGGTCGAGTTTTTTCAAGCTCGTCCCGATTTTGCCCTTGTCCAACAGTGTGAGTACTGGGAATGGGACTGACGAACCCCCTGGACTTGGGCCGAAGACTTTTCGTCACCTAGAAGTCAGCGAGTTTTACAGTGCCTACCTATGTACTCCCGGCTCCGTACTTACCTAGGGGTTAGGGAATCCCAATTTCTAAGGCCCTAGTTGCCCCAGACTCCCAAGTGTCGTCCGTTGCAGATTTGAGATTCAAGATGAGATGCGAAATATGGGGAGCACTCCTCTTCTCACAGACGTGGGTATAGGGACGAGGCTGGAGCTACCGATATACAGTGTCAGCCTTTATTTTCACACGCAATTATTAGATTCTGTGGCTGCGGAAGTGGTTATGTCAGTTTCAACGCAACTTGACCTCTTCATGCTTACGAACCTTATCTAATTGACAAATGGGCTCTGTTCTTTGTAGCAAGAAGGACATAAGCGGTGCCATAGTATCCTCAGAACGATGTTGCTGTAAGACTAATTGTCGCTCGCAAGACCTGGTATATGAAAGGCAGTGTTTGACAAATTGAGTATCTAGTCAATATGACATTACTCGTCATGTCAACCCTTTCTGACTTTCTTCAGCCTCGCTGTCGTGCAATTAATTATTACACGAGGTTGAAGGCTGCAGCCACCCGTTGCTGTCCACCATTTGATTCGTGCACTGTTCCAACTCATCGACGGCCAAACCTAAATTCGATCTGGGCTGTTTGATCGAGCGGGAAAATTTTTCCTTTCGCCCAACGATAGCTAGGTACCTTAGTAAAGGGCTACGGTAATCTATTATCTGGCCCAGCACTTCAGTGAAACTACAGTACAAATACAATCCTACCACTTTTGATATACTACGGTTATTCATCATCATAGAGCATAGATGGAGAGCTCGTTGTCTATTCACCCGTGCTCCTCAAAAAAAAGTCAGCTCAAACTCAATGATCGATAAGCAAGAGGCAGGAAGTTCAGAGACCGCTTCCGCAAGATCATCGAGAAGCCCAACACTCAAATTGTTGATATTGCAGTACCCTGAACTTGTTGAGATAGGACCCATTTGTACCGTACGAGTCTTTTTCAATGAGGCTTTGGTTCTCGTCCCCTCCCTCACAGGAATGAGTTTACCTTCACTTTATGGTATCAAATGCATCCTTCGAAGTGTCTATCACCATCCGCACACGTGGGAAACTCGTTCCTTGATTCGCCGATTAGGCTCTATAAAAGCCACCAAGAAAAAATCTCAGCCCGTACTGTGTCTTGGTACTGTACAGATCGCACTCTTTGTAGGTAAGGTGTTGCTGCGCTTGTGCGCTTTGCTCATAGTCACAACCAATCAAGATCATTTCTCGGCAGCATCCAATATCCAGGTACTTATCAACACTGTTATCATTCTGTTCTAGCCTTAGCTAGACAAGCGTCAGCACTGTAATGGTACCTCGTGTCATCAAGATAAAACTTCTCGATGACCTTGCGTCAAGATGCTTTCCATAGTTGTATGAATTTTACCATTTCAACGGGTTTTATATGATTGAAGGCGATCTCGATTCCCTACTCGTTTGGAAGACACATCTCATTGAAGCTGCTGGCTGAATTGTCTCGGAGGTCCGGTACGACCGTCGTTGTCCGTTGCCGCAAAATATCTTTTTAGTCTTAGCTGTAGGGGGTTCTCGTTGTTCCGGCTTTGTCCCTCCTCCGTACCGATATTTCACTCGCTGTTGCGCGTTCCATCGCCGGCCCAATCTGTTAGCTGGCGCTCGTTGTAGCCCTTCAACCATGATTCATGGTCCACCGCCAAGTGTGTCTCTCCGGTTGTAAAAGCCTCAGGCCTGAAGGTCTCTCAATTCCTCCAGAGCAATCACAGCTCAGCATTGTTGTATCTCACTCCACCCGATTCCCTCCGACGGCTAAGCAGCCCGTGCAGAGTTCAATCCCCTTGCCTAATTCGCACCCGTGATATCATGCCCATTCCCATCATTTTCCAGCGGTCCTGGACTGCTTAATAGCGGGCAAATATATTGTTTGTGGGAGGTTTTCGTCTGTTCAAGTTCGTGCTCAAGTCATATTCTCACCCGTGTTCGCCGTAACAATCGTCTCTCCCATATTCATCGCTGTTCCCTTCTTCCCAGCGTTGCCCCGGCTGACATCCTCACCCCCCTGACAATATCCACCCGTGTGGGCCCACCTATCCTCACTTTCTTCCCGGCTCCAGACGCTCTCTCTTCCCTTTTCCTTTTCCCACTACCGTCCTGTCTCGTGCTGAGCTCCGTATCTCTTTTCTTTAAACCTCCCATCAGCCTCTCCCTCTTTCAAACATCAACCATCTCCCCTCACACATCAATCACAATGGCCTCTTCTCGTGTCTTCGCCTCTCGCCTGGCCTCCCAGATGGCCGTCAAGGCCGCTCGCCCTGCTGTCCGAGCCCCCGTCGCTGCTGCCAGCAAGCGAACCATCTCTGGTAAGTTACTGATGCGGCAAAAATTTTTCTTCGAGCTCAATTGAGCTGGTGTCGAACCCGACTCGATCGAACTTCGCCCATCA
This sequence comes from Fusarium agapanthi, assembly GCA_001654545.1. Taxonomy (NCBI): domain Eukaryota; kingdom Fungi; phylum Ascomycota; class Sordariomycetes; order Hypocreales; family Nectriaceae; genus Fusarium; species Fusarium agapanthi. The sequence goes on along the minus strand of LTDI01000105.1, from coordinate 3,497 downwards.
CGATGAATGAACAATTCGCTCACAATCGATTCAAGGCGCCAGCCCCCTCCAGGCTATGAAGCGTCAGACTCTTCTCCAGGCTACCAGCCGCAACGCCTTCCAGGTCCAGCGCCGTGCCTACTCCTCCGAGATCGCCCAGGCCATGGTTGAGGTCTCCAAGAACTTGGGTATGGGTGCCGCCGCCATTGGTCTGACTGGTGCCGGTATTGGTATCGGTCTCGTCTTCGCCGCCCTCCTTAACGGTGTTGCCCGCAACCCTGCCCTCCGTGGTCAGCTCTTCTCTTATGCCATTCTGGGTTTCGCTTTCGTCGAGGCCATCGGTCTTTTCGATCTGATGGTTGCCCTCATGGCCAAGTTCGTAAGTCAATTCCCAATTCTCGCATTTCTATTCCCTTTCCAGCATGAACTAACATGCTCCACTTTAGACCTAAGTTATTTCCCAGCCAATTGGGTAGGCTCGTGCCGAATGATCGAGTCAACGAGACAGAGGAAGCTGCTGAGCATAGTTCATTGTGCCATGTCTTGAGAAATTTGACATGGGTGCGCTTGATGCCAGATTGCACGATAGAGGGGAGGTTGTCTTGTAATAGACGGGATAGAGATCTGGGAGTGACGTTGGTCATAGGCACTTTCCTATGATTAGAGTTGGGGAAATTCTGCATAATTCCTCCCAGGGATCAATTTGTAAAATAAAAAGCCTCAATCATCCCGCTTCTTCCAATGCATATGGATATTTTCCTTGTTCCACCATCACGAAATAAATGGTTCATCTGATAATCGTGACTTCACATATCGATGGTCCCAATTGACGTCTCAATTAACTTTCAGTCGATGACATCTTTCCGAGTAGCTTTGTCCACTGCATGAGAGCTGTAAACATGAGGCATTTGCTGAGCTCCCGTGGGCCGGTGCCGGGGGTTGGCGGGCTAGCCGGAGACAGTCTTGAAGACACTGTTCTTCCAGCTTAGCCGAGTTGACCCGGTCATGGTGTGTGGTCTGTAACACATAATGGGTCGCTCGGTGCTTGATGCCTGCGTTCCAAGGCACACAATTCCGATCGAAGTTTCTTCATGATATGAAAAAAAAGATCCACACGGTGTAAATTCTACCCTCGCTAGCGTCTGTCGCTAGCCGTAGCGCACAGCAAAGACCAATAGGGCGGGCATGAGCGAGTCGTTGGAGTGGGTTGAGAGGCAACTGACTGATCTGTGGGATTTGATAGTGGAGCTGCTGAGAGGATATGTAAAGAAAGCAAATCCACCTGACGACAAAGCCACGAGCTGGTCTGGAGTGATTGCCGACAATACTGGTCGAGATGCAATGCTTTCGAGCTCCAGGACAGTCAACATAGCACTTCCGATGGGTTTGTCGGGAAGGCTTTGACTGCCATTGAGTTGCATGATCTCAATGAGTATTGCTCAAAGGTCAACCATTATAGTCTGACCGGTTGCACCACGGGGCACTGACAACAGCTTCGACGGAACGAATGAGGCTATAGCCGACAGGGTCCTATGCAAAATTCATCAATCAAACAACATCGAAGTTTCGAGGAAGGCTAGGGCGACGTCTCGAACGGAATGATACCACGAGCTCGAGTGAGCACCAATATGAGAAATAGACGACAGCATCTGGACGCGCGATGTGTTGCACAACCGAGTTGGTATCAACGGTTGCTTGTGGGGTCATAAACAATTTCTGGCCCCGAGGTTTGGGCAGATTGAACAGCAGACGATGCGAGCGATGACATGCCAGGGAACTCCGGGGACGTTGGTGAGAACGGGTTGAAGTGAACAGACATTGGGGACGCTCCAGTACTCCGTATGGATAGGAGGATGGAGGTACATGTCGAAAATGTACCGACTCAATGACTAGATGTGTGTTTTGCCGTCGACACGCGCACAGAGTTCATTCTCTCCCGATTTGCTTGTACCGAAAAGGCGGGAAGACTCTGGCTTTGGTGGGAGTATGGAAGCAGAGAACTTCGTCACAAACCTGGATACAGAATCATAAGGCCTTGGTGAACTCTCTGGCAGTTATACGCCTCTGTCTGTCTATTTGTCAGTATGCTGCGATGGGACCATTCATCTCCGAGGTCCTGCTTTGACTTACTTTATAGATTATTGTGTACTTTGGTTCAGGCCCACTCAACTCCACCGTTCTCGAAAGATTGGTGTCGTTCTTGCTGGTGTAAGTCGCTCAAAGGGCCACGACGAAGCCCAATACGGGCATAACGACTTGGGAATCAACAACACCAACAAGAAAGAAATCAGAAGGGAGGAAGAGAAGTGAATGCTGCATCTTGGGTTCATCCCATCTCTTTCCCCTCACTTGGAATCACATGACCTGCCGGTCTTGCCTGGCTACTTACCACTCTCTGTTGTGTCAAAGACATAGGCCACATCATCGATGTGATTCGGAAACCATGGCTTGTTCAGGAGACAGCGGATGTAGACGATGGCAATAGCGTGCGTATGCATGAGACATTTGCTGTCGGCGTTCTTCTCATCATGCCTTGCGTGAAATGGAGCGAAACTGGTTTGGCGGAAGAAGCGGCAAGACGAGGACAAAGATGCAAAAGGCAAAGAAGAAGCAGAGTTGGGGTTTCAAGGGTTGGCCCTATCGTTATTGGCAAAGCCAGGTTTTGAGTAATGCCACGGCGACAGAGTGAGATTATCCGAGTCACAAAATGAGGGGAAGTCAACGCCGTGGCCGCCGTGCAAGAGATGAAGGGGGCAATCAGCCGAATAGGGTCTCCTGCATTTGGCAGGAACAGCGTCTGGATGGCACCTTCCCGTTGCCTGCGATTGGCCATTACCACCCATCCACGCCGCGTTCCTTGGACGTTGGTGCCATCGACCTCCATCCAAGCCGTCAGCAGAACCCAAATGGACGCGTAGTGGTTGTGATTTGTCAAAGCGCAAGCGGAAAGGACATTATAGTCTACGGTTGCCATTTTAGATATTTTAGCTTGTGAAACTATGTTATTGTGAATAACTTCTAATTTGCTATTGCCCAGTACAATGGTTTATATGACTTCTCACGCGACAATTAAAAATATTATTTGCATTAAAATCGGCAGTCATTACGGTCAGAGGCCATTCAAAGCGGGGAAAGTGGAAAATCCGGGGTAATTAGGGTACGGGTAACATTTGCCTCCCTTCCGTGGTGGAGCTGCATTACCGTATCGCGTCCCCGAACGCAGGCATTGGATGTTCAATCGGGTTTCGCAGGGTGAACACCTTGTCCCCATCATTCGATTTTTATGTCCAAGTGCTTCGATAGCCAACAATTCAGTTTTTATTCGTGTATACTACGTAATATAGTCTCCAGTATTATAATGCCAGGCGGCTGCCTACTAACGTATTTCCCCACCACCCTGTATACCCCCAGTCCCTACATACCTATAATAACCTTATATTAGGATCTATAGATAACTATAATTAATTATATAATAATAAATATTTATTTAATTAAGCTAAGATTTTAAATACTAATTA
>LTDI01000104.1:0-30419 GCA_001654545.1 Fusarium agapanthi | reverse complement strand
GTCGGCAGAGTAAGATGTGTAGAATAGACAGTGATTATGGTTATATGCTATATAGCGTGATCTCTATTGCCCTCTATTACTGCTAATGCTAACGGTTTTTAACTTTAGGCTTCTAAATCTATATAAAACTTAATACATTTTCCTTCTAAAACCCTGCAATTACCTCTCTTTTATCTATTACACAGTACACTATCCCCCTTATCTATAGTTACGCTCTTATAGTTTTAGACTATAACTAGCCTAGTCTATATATTATAGTATATATATCTCCCTTTACTATAGTTATAGCTAAAGTAAATATATAATCTTTTATTTACTATATAAGTTATATACCTTATTATAAAGGCATACCCTTAAGCTTTTACTTACTTATTAATATCTATTAAAAAAGCTTTTTATAATAAATATAATCTTTCTAAAGAAAGAATATTATTAAGCTATTAACTTACTAATTTAATTATAGTAAAAAAGACTAAAGACTTAATATTACTTAATTAAAAAAATATTATATTAATAATATTAAATTATAAAGTAAAAAGGAACACAGTACAGACAAGATAAATAAAATATAAGCAGTGCTTAGTGAGGCGGATTGACGGATCGGAGGCGATCCTTGAGTAGTAACTGTGCTATGGTGACACATTGGCACGTGAAGGATTCAGCAGGTGATCTAGTGACCGTTTATGCATAAGCGGTCACTGGAACAGGCAATGTCACGTATACATGACACAGAAAATTAATAAAAGTATAGTCAGAAAAGAGTGGGAGGCATAATTACAATAAGATCTTTGGCTGGGGAAAGTTCCTGCATCGGGTGTTAGCGCTGGATCCGGAAAGGCACTAATATCAAATCAGGAAAGGAATTCGTAAACTCCGACACGTCGTGTTTGACAACACAGTTATGATGACTAACCCAAATGGTTCATGGCAGGGTTAGGTATTGCAGTATTGAGTAGTAGAGAGGATTATTGTTGAGGCGCAGGCGTTGCTTGTTCCAAGGTAGACAAAGGAATCGTCTATTGGCATGCTTTATCTGAACAGGATGCTGTTCTAGCGGTGGGCGAGAAAATGATGACTCTGTTCTAACTATGCATCCATGATGACCTATGTCTTCTGTTCTAAATTTACAAAAATAGTTCATGAACACTCTGACGGTTCTTCACAGCTACGCCAATCGCAGAAGCGAGCAAGACCCCAAATCCTGCCCAAACCCATGATCGACTGCCCCCGACCACCTGATCCTCCATCGTTCTCCTCGTCGGAACCCCAAGTTGTTCTTAACCACAAAGTTGCTCATATTCTTCATATCAAAAGGAGGATATCGAAATTACATAAGCCTATCCATCCAAGTCGGCATTTCCAAGATGGTCCTCTGATGGGTAAAGGCCATGAAGCCGTATTTGCCGTGATAATAGCCTTGGCCTGAATCACCTACGCCACCGAATGGGGCACCTGGTACGCCATAGTGCATTAGAACATCGTTTATTGTAACGCCGCCGGAAATGGTATTCTGAAGAACTACGTGTAGTGTCGGCAAGGCTCCTATTCGTCAGTGCGAAGAAATCCTACTGTAGTTGATCTCTGAGCGATCTGAACTGAAGATGTAGATTGCGAGAGGGTGAGGACCACTGTTAAAGGTTAGAGAAAGCTATTAGTGCCCTGGACATGACTGTTCACTTACTTATTGGTCTGACGAACCGCATCCTTATACGTCGCTTTGACAACCGGACAAATGGGACCGAACAGCTCCTCACTAAGAAGCGAGTCTTTTGAGAAGATTAGACAGAAACCAAACCAAGAAAGCCAAGACACTTGCTATCTATGCCCACGTCGGCAACAACTGTCGGACTAAGCATATTGTTCCCTTTCTTTGCGGTCAAAGTTCCGCTTATTGACGATCTTGCACACATGACTCGACTCTCCACCGGAGAATTGTCCAATAATGCAATCTTTGCACAAAAGCATCATGAACCTCTGGATCGACGAAAACGTGATTAACCGAGAGGCAAATCTGTCCTGCGTTGAGAAACTTGGCGTATGCAATACGCTTAGCCGCAAGATTGAGGTCAGCTTTAGAAGCGACTATTGCTGGTCCCTGACCACCAAGCTTCAAAACCGTCGGGGTGAGATGTTTCGCTGCAGTTGCAGCAACATATTTCGCGACCTTTGTAGAACCAGTAAAGAAGATGTGATTGAACTTGAGTTCAAGCAGTTTCGTCGTTTCCTGCGGTCCTCTCGTCACAAGTCTAATGGCTTCTGGGTCGAGATATCGCCCTACAAGATCTTGCATAAGATTCTGAGACGCAACCGATAGCTCAGATGGTTTCACGACGACACAACAGCCCGCAGTTATAGCAGCAATAACAGGCTGCAACGTAAGCAGGAAAGGGAAATTCCATGCGCCGATGACTAAAACGACACCAAGAGGTTCTTTTCTAATACGCGCCTTTCCCAGTGTTCCCATAAGAAATCTAGCTGAAGATACTGGCTCATCAGCTGTCCATTTCTCAACATGGTTGAGATGTTCCAGGATATCTGCTTTCAAGCCGTGCAGATCTGAAGCCAGGGCTTCGAACTCGTGGCGTCTGAGATCAGCTGCTAGTGCTTCCGTGATGGCCTTTTCATTGTCGACGAGCATCCACCACATTTGCTTGAGCTGCCACTTCCGCCATTTGAGGCTTTTGGTCTTTCCGGTGGCGAAGGTTTTGAATAGTTGGGAATGGCACTGAAGACATTCTGCTTCGGAGGTGTAGGGCCGCGGAGATGTGATTTCTTTGGACATCGGAGCGTTTGACGAGTGCTGTGCGCAGAAACTAGGTTGGAATAGCAACAAAAAGTTGGATTTCGAGAAACAGATAGCTCGCGAGGAAATTTGTCTGTACTAGACCAGATATCTTGGCTGTGTCGTCCTGTCATAGAATACTGGCAAACTCCCACATACACCATTTAGCTTCCAGATCACCTACGATCACAACCCCGCAAAGTCTGGGGTAATCGGGCACTACCCCGGGGTCGATGGATATGAAAGGCATATTGAACAGACAACTCTCGCCAGACTGCAACTGTCCTTTGTACTGTATTTGCACAAGACACTCTCTTACCATCACCGTCATTATGGGTCTATCAAGGTCGAGTGCCCAACACGGACAAGCCTATGGGACGTCAGGTAGGTATTTAATAATCTGCGTGAAAGAGAGTTGAAGCTGCTGACACGCACAGGACCATACGCGAAGGATCTTATCCCGCCAAACCTTGGCTCCGGCCCTCATCGAAAGAATGTCCAAGCCCGTACACTCGGCGTCTGGATAGCCTTTGTTATTGTTAGCCTCGGCATATTTTCCCAGAGCTATGTTAATCTTGGACCGACATACAGAGCTGCAGCTGTTGGGCTGATATTCCCAGGAGCTGGATATCTTGCAAGCGCAAATGTAGTTGGTGGAATATTGTTCGCGCTGACTTGGGCTAGCATCCCCCTCGCTCTCTTTGCGGTAAGCTGACCCCATGTCCTTATTCAATTAATTTGATACAATATGTTTCTGATTTGCAACAATAGTGGTTCGGTGCTGGAGCAATCATATTCCCTCTCCTCGTCTGGGACTTATCTATTCTGGGCGTCTACTTCACTACCGGAGATAATGCCTGGGAGAACTCAGGTTATTGGGCCCCTGGTATTCTCTTTACAGGTTTTCTGTATGCAAATGTCTCATCAAGATCTTAAAGAAATCGGGGCTATAAAAAGAGAACAGCGAGGAACGAATTCATTCTGCGCCAGGCTGCCGAGACAGACAGACTCGTCGCTGCAGCTTCCAAGAGAGAAGAGGATGAAGAACCAAGCATTGAGAGTCTCAGGAAGCTGCAATTCCTCTTTGGTCTGGCCTTTCAGAGTCTCGATGACTGGTCAGGCTTTACTTCGTCGATCAGTATCAGACCGCAGCTCTTCGGTATCAGATCTACCAGATGATGTTCGTGCTTGGCCTTTACCAATCCACCTACGCTCCAAACGCCCATGGCTACGTCCACGAAGCTTTCCAAAGAGTCATGAGCGATCTTTGACTCAGAAAGTTCTCAACTTCTGAAAGTGGGAGCGCTTGACTGGCAAATTCTCGCTAGACTGGGATCCAGTTAAGAAAGACAATATCGTGGTCACGGGGTTTTTACTGCAGGGAGTCATGCTTTACACCGCCAATACAGGCGATATGAGATACACAAGGCCTGGAGGTCTGGTCTTCAAATGGGATGCGGTCCATTGAGGAACTTCTCCAGAAGTCTTTGGACTATCATTCGGAATGAGACAGTTCAGTTTGATACCAAGACAAAAGAGGTTTCACTGACTGGACTGGTAGGAGCGGATAAGATTGACGCGGGCAATTATCGGTCAAATGAGTATGCTATGTATACTCAATTGGCCATTGGTGCATATCATCGGATGATCCAGAAGGTATGCATCCCATCATAATTATTGATCAAGTAGTATTATCTAACAATACTCCTAGGGTCCGTCTGAAACGGCTTTGAGAGGTCCCATTCTTTCAGAAGTGGCTTATCCTGTAGTCCTTATCGCCAAAGCAAGGTTTCATACGTCCAAAGACTTGGAATTAGTGCTCTACCCCTCAGCTGATGCAGGCGTCTTCGAACTTGGAATTTCTATTCTTACTCCGGGTCAGACATATAGTTATCTTGACAAGACAGTGAAAGCATATAGGAATGGGGCTATCAGGATATCGGTTATTATTAAGGACAGGACTCATATTCATATTTCTCCAACTTCAGCCGAATAGTAGCATTGAATCGTAATGTTGCATTCCTTGATAACACTTTAAGATAAATTTGTAGCATCGCCCATCACATACGCCACAAAGCTTAAAGAGAATACGGGGACCCGTCAAGTTCTTGCTTTATGTCTATTGATAGCCATTTTCTGTGACTTGTGCCTCTAGAACTAGAGACCAAGGTCGCAATTTTCAGGGACTCGCGAACAAGGAACTAGCCAATAGAGAGCTGACAAGCCACGTCTTAACAGCAGCCTAAGTTCGAATATAGCGCATCAAGATCAAAGAGACAATAAAAAAGAAAAAGGAAACATATTTTATACGTTGGTTGATTTGCTAAATTGACGATTTCTATGCTTGTATTGATCCTATTGCTCCGTCTTGCGTAAACCTAACGTAGACCCTTTGCGCATCTTGTACCAACTTCCAAACCCTCGCCATTTCCTATTCTTGACCTTCTTCTAGTGCTATCTTTGATAAAAGACTCGTCACCTCTTCAACCATACTTTCTCTAGAAATAAGTCGACCTCGATCCTTCTCGACTTCATCCCCGTCACCGGCTCGCGCATCCTTCAACCTAACCTGGCCGGCCTCCATTTCGTCTTGACCAAGAATCACGGCAACAGGCACTTCTTTGGCAGCGTTGAATTGCTGAAGCATCTTGGGCTTGACTTTGGCGGCGAACTCGGCCCTAATACCTGCGTCCCAAAGCTGACGGGCCACCTCCATGCGTTCAGCTAGCAGACCGTCAAAGCCTTTCCCGCCAGCTGCCATGACGTACACATCAGCCTCGCTCTTGAGATCTGAGGTGTTCTTCTTTTGTCGAGCGTCCAGGATGGTAAAGACACGGTCTATTCCAAAGGAGAGACCAACGCAAGGGACGGTCTGTTTGCCATACCTGCCCACAAGGCCGTCGTAGCGCCCGCCAGCGGCAACGCTGCCGACTTGGTTGGATCGACCCGGGGTAGTCGTGATGACTTCGTATATCAATCCGGTGTAATAGTCGAGGCCACGTGCGAGTGAAAGATCGAAAGAAACACTGTCGATGACGTCCATTGCCTTGAGGTAACGGGCGAGAAGGTCCATGTCGGCCAGGCCACTTTGGACTTGTTCGTTTGCCGACAGCTCTTGGTCCCCCTTGAGGGCGTCGATCATCTCACGCAAACCGCCACTGCGCCTGACGTATTCCCCAATTTTGTCGGCAGCCTCCTCCGCCAGACCCTTCTCGTTCACCATTTCTTTCTTAACCCCATCCCACGGGGCCTTATCCAGCTTGTCTACTGCTGAGCTGATGGGCCTGATCTTTTCTTGGGGAACGCCAGCAACGGTAAATAAGCCGTCGAGGATGCATCTGTGGTTAAGTTTGATGACAATGCTAAGCTTGAGTGCTCTAAACACTTCAACAATAATGCGAAGGATCTCAGCATCGGGAATCATAGCGTCATACACACCGGCAATGTCAAAATCGCACTGATAAAATTCTCGAAGTCTGCCACGAGAGATGGCAGGCTGATCTCGCCGGTATACCTTGGCGATCTGGTAGCGCTTGATTTGCTTGACGTTGCTGTGCATGGCTAACCAACGAGCAAACGGAACCGTCAAGTCATACCGCAATGATAAAAGCTCGCCTCCCTGGTCTTCGACATTGTAGATGAGTTTGGCATCCTCGCCATACTTTCCAGCCAGGACCTCACGGAGCTCGAAGACTGGCGTGTCCAAGGGAATTCCGCCATGACGCTTGAAAACGTCGCTGATTGTCTGGCTGAATCTCAATTAGCTGTGTGACGGAGGCGACGGGACAGGTGAAGTGCATGAGATGGTTCAAGCATACAAAACGTGGTCGCGCAATAGAAGGTCACGGCCAACCCAGTCGCGAGTACCCTTTGCCGTCTTGAGTTCAGACTGGGTTGGCTGGGGTTTGGGGTTATTTGCAGGCATGTTCCTAGCCGACGATGCAAAGATGCGGTGCCTTTAATGTATGGACGGAGAAAAGAGAGATCGGAAGGCTTTTAAATTCGTGTTGCTCAACCCGATTATAGCACAGCATGAGTCAAAAAGAGTATGACTCCTACCCAGGGAGGCCGCCTCCAAAGAAGTCGACAGGCAAGGCAGAAAGAACCATGACAGTGGCTGAAGGGCTTGTGGGGCACCGCGTGTGGCTGTGAACCGCCCAGCTCGCTTGAAACAAAACTACGTTGGACTATACCAGCATCGTATTTAACGTCCAATTCTCATTCCTGCTCCATGTTCGTATGATCAAATGGTCGTTGCTGTTTCTCCGTGGACACTCTGGACATGGAAACGGTTCGTCAAAGTGTCCTTGTGAGAGTGTGCGCACTGAAAGTGCAGACTGAACCCCTCCAGGTAAGTTCCGTGGCTTCTGTCTTGGGGTCCAAAAAATGTGTTCCCCTGAGATGAGCGACGGGTCTGTCTACGACGGTGGTGCCGTCGTCTTCATCAACGAGGTGCGGCGCCAGCTCCTCGGCGGCTTGACTGCTCATACGATGCTGTTTGAATCGGGGTTCTTCACATTTCTCCACATCCTTAAATCATGGTTTCCCTTTTCCCTGATAATCTCTTGATGTAGTTTTGCGGCATGGACCGTCACATACGACCAAAGCTCGAAGAGAATACGGGGTCCCGTCTGCTCCCCCAGAGTCAAGCTTCGAAGCGCCGAATTAGTAGTTGGGTCGGTGACGACCAGCGAATCCCCGGTGTTGTATGTTTTTTGCCCTTTAATGTATTCATCTGAAAGTGGATCAAGTTAACAATAAACACTGTAATGCTGTTGTGTACAAGGTCTCAAAAGATAAGGTGGCACTAACAACTCTGCATCACGTCCTCACACCGAACATCGGCCTCGTTGCTTCAGGACAATCACAACGCGGACACAATGGGGACAAAATATGAGGATGCGGTTGATTCGACCATCACTCGCATTACCAACGCCCTGCGTATCGTCGACAACGGCCCAGTCAACCTACGATCAGAGGTTCAAAACGCCATCAGCGACTTCAATCAAGCCGTCGAATTCGCCCAGCTTAGTGAGGCCCGACTAGTAGCTCTCTTAAATAACCCCTTCGCCATCTACCAAGCTAGCAAAGAAGAACTGTTCAAGATACGCGCAAGCGTCATCCGTATCAGGAAATCAATCCAGAACGTCACTGGCGCCAGTGATCGATCACTGGTTGGGATCATCACTTCGCGCACTGGCCTCCGAGGGCGTCACGTCGATGGGCTTCTGAAGCACTTCAGAGCTGAAATTGACGATATCGTGCTCAAGACGATTGATAAGATCGATCAACGCCTCGAATGCGAATGGAGAATTGCCGAGGAATGCTATAACCAAGCTAGGGATCCTTCTGGCTCGCTGTATCCTGAACGGTATTTTGAACTTAGCAGCGATGACCTTTACTCGATCTACGGCTGAAAAGGATTGGAACTCAGTAATATGGTCAGCCGTATCAGAGGACCATCGCAAAATTTCACCGGTGGACAGAGGGGCGAAGTCGATGAAGAGCGCAAGGCTGAGACAAGAAACGAATGGGGCGATTTTTGGATCCGAGCGTTGAACAAGTGCCATCCAGGTCCAACACTGTTCCATCTCCGGTCCCTTTTATCCTCAGCCGGAAATTGGCTTCCTTCCAAAAGTGTTCCACGGTATCTATTTCGGGTCTACGACCAAAAAAGCTCGGTTCTCAACTCAGAGACCGTCTTCGCATCCGAACACAGCATCCTCTCATACCGACGCCCAGAGTTAAAGTTTGATCTTCTCTCATTATATGATACCACAACTTCGGACATCCTATACAATCACCTAGAAATAAAGAACTGCTTCAATCGCAGTGGATCGTCCAACGATGGGAGACAAGGGGATAACCTCGTGTCTTGGACTAGCTTTTTGATGAACGCGATCCAGTACGCTATATGGAGGTCGCATGTCGGCCATACACCAGCCTCTAATGTTTATATCTGTGCTGTGGACACCAGAAGGTTCCCTTGAGGGCAGTTCGCAAGAGATATGTGGCTACTTGAGACTTACGCCCACCTGAATTCGAATTGGCTTCGACTACAAAATCCAGAGTACGATAACAGGGAGTACCTTTCCCAGGGAGTGGTCCATCATAGTGCAGACAATCGCCGGGATGATTCTGATATGCATTCTCGTGAACCTGATGAAGTTCGTCGGTTCAAGGCACTACTAAAGTATACGGAAGATACAGTCAACTCAACTCAAAGCTGGCCCAGCTGGGTGATCTGTTCCCCGGAGGAAGCTAGGAAAGTTGCCCATTTACAGAACCTGGTTTTAATTAAGGGAATTTTCGTGATGTGAGATCCCAGTTTGGTAGTTATCTTTGACGAAAGCAGAAAGCTATCGGCTTCCCAATGTTAGACTAATTATTCACGTACACAAATAATGTAGTGAGTCAGATACAGTCAAGCTTCATAACAAAGCACAAGGGGGTTGAAAATGGTCTTCTGATTGGCTCCTTTCCATCTACACGTCTTGCATGATAGATGTAGTATCAAATACCCCGCACCAAGGCAGAACCCCCCTTCTGGGCCCTCTTGATTCATTTATCATCCTCCTTAATCAATTTCCCGGACAATGGGTGACCACAAAAGTCAGGCCAAGGCCAAGATCGAAGACATTTCCAATGGAATCAATACTCTGAAAATCAGAAGCAGAAGAAGTAAAAGACGACCTCGCAAGTCTCTTGGAGAGGCATTGCATAGTTTCGACGAATCAGCTGTTACTTTGTCAGAACAGGCAGCTACCGTCGTTAAATTACTTTGCGCAGACGGTACGCTAAAAGAAAGAGATGCTGAGTCCATCTGTCTCGTGCAGACTAGGGGACTTCAGCTTGCTCGACTTGCACAACTGCTTATCGACTCTGCAATCCCAGCCCTTGTCAGACAAGTTATCTGCTTGGACGCCAAGACGACCTTCGCTGTGGATGACCTCCTTGAGTACTTTAAGAAACCGATAGAAAATATCACACAGGGAGTCATTGGGACATCGGGGAGTGACGATGTCCTGTGGAAGATGGCTGTGGAATGCTATTGTCAGGCTGCGAGTCCCTCTGGGGAGCTCAATCCGGTCCACTACCTTGCTAGCAGAAAGCCGCCAGAGAGTGAGGACAAAGAGGAAGATTGGGTAAACTTTTGGATTTGTTCACTCTGCAAGTTTTCCAGTGACCCGACACTATTTGAACCTAAGAGAAACTTCATATTCGGAGAATCAAACAACAAGCCTCCTGAGCGCATGGCGCGATACCTCTTCCGAACATACGACAAACATAGCATGGGCCTCAACACAGACAAGGTCATTGCCTCCGTACTTAGTGTGCGTGGTGAAGCGAGTCGTTATAAGGTGGACATGTTGTCGATGGACCGTCAAGAGGCTTCAGAAATGCTGCATCATCATTTGCACAAGGGACGTTTTAGCACTTTGGAGACTCGGAACATTGTTTCGTGGAGCAGTTCTCTCATATTTGTGATCCAGTACGCAAATTACAGATTCTGCAACCCGGAGATTGGCCCACCAGGCGACATCCATATATGTGCTCTGGATACATCCAAGTTTCCGCGTGGCCAGTTTGCAAGGGACAAATGGTTGCTCAATTGGTTCAGCAGTGCGAGGTTATCGGATGACGAGATCAGCTTTCGCAACCTTCGATTGAATATATCGGATTACAATAACGGAGAGTATCTTTCTCAAGGAAAACTTCACATTGAAGGACGATCTTGCACCTTGTCTGTGCAAGGTCTGGCAAATGCTGGACTGTGGGACTTGTACCCAGCTTTTAACGTTGATGACGCAGAACCCACAGACCCTGTGAGGAAGAAATGGCCAAAATATGTTAAGTATCTCCGTCATAAATGGCTGGCACCGCGGAAAACAACAAAGACGGAGGTGCAATGTGCCCTCAATATCGCTCAAGAATGTTTCCCAGGCTTCGAACAGGATGATATGGCGTTATTGTTACTCTCGTTCCGCGAACGTAAGCTACACCGGGAAAACCCATCATTTCAGAATCCCTTCGCAGACGAACTTCTTCCCGTATCAGTTGACGATGCAATTTTTGAGGAACCCGCAGAGGTGAATCGATACTCAACGCTAAGGAAGCGATTGTCTGAACTGAGCGAGGCGTCAGGGGAACGCGGCATGAGGCTATTTGAGCAACTATATGAGCTGGAAGATACATAAGAGGACTAGGTTGATTGATCAATCACTGGGAAATGGGGATTTGGAAAGTGTAGTTCGATGATATAAGCGTGACATCAGTTACTTTTCCGGAGTCTTGAGACTAACAGGTGGATTGGCCTTGACGCGCTTGAATATCCCCTCCTTCAACTCCTCATCGCTCCATTGTCTAATGCCCAAAAGCTCGTTATCAGTCTTTGGAAAGAACCCATTGCCCATACCATAACTCGCTCTGATGACAAAGTCCCTTACTGAAACTCTATCACGTATTCCTTCGTTGTACCGCTTCCACGCAGCTTCGACCAGTACCTTCGTGTCGACTTGTTCAACCGCAAACTCTGCTTCTGGAGCAGCCTCACGCGCATATCCCAACACCTGATTCTGTGTCATGACGACGGTGTATACATATTATAGCTTGTTGACGGTCTCGTGAGGCTTCAGAAGTACCGAAGAAATGGCCTTTCCGATGTCATCGAGAGCAGTAGCAGACATCGGGATATCTCCACCATCCGCAACGCGAGTCGGTGCCTTGCCAGATAAACCAACAAGAAGATCTTCATCAAGCACCCAGTCGAGGAACATGCCGGTGTTGATGCCTGTCTATGTAATCTCGCCGTTGTCTGCTTTTGCCAAAACGTCTAACAGAACGGGGAGCTTGGTCTTCATAAACGGCATGTTGGCCATCTCTGGATTGTCGAGCGAGACACCAAAGAACGAAGGAATGGTGCGATAAATACCAGCGCTGACGGCTGCTTGCATCGTAACTACCGATGCATCGTAGGCGAGGCGGTTGAGAATGATGACAATGGCATCGAACCCGCGACCTACAAGGCTTGGTGTGAGGGTTTCAGCCGATGTATAATCTGCTTTAATGATATCAACATCTGGTGGGAGTTTTGCAGAAAGTGGATTGCGAGTAAGCACGCTGACTTTGAAGCCGTTCTTGAGAAGGTATTTGATAGTTGGTGGGCCGAGACGCCCGGTGCCTTGTAGATGTCAGCACGGGCTTTATAGTTGAGGAGACAAACCTACGCCAGCGATCACAATATTGGAAATAGATTTATGAGACATTTTCTTGAGTTTCGAATAGGCACAGAAGAACTGAAAGTCGAGAGACGACTTTTCGGTATAATAAGCCGAGCTGACATTGAACGGCACACTAGTTCCTCGATCCGGCATGTCAGCTGACGTATGTCAAAGGCCAGATCGGGTTTTGAACTCGTAGGATTCTGTGAGGTGTTTGATATAGGCTATTCATAGTGGGACTCGTTTCTCTCTGTTCTTATCATGCCATTACGACTTCTCTTAGCCCGTGGTAGACATTCATCATGTATTTTATAGTTGCTGTTTAATCAAGCCTTGCTCTATTGCCTTGAATCCCGTGCAGCTTGTCAACACATCGCAATATCTGACTCTCCATTTCAGAAGTCCTCTAATCGATACACAGAATAAGAGGGCTCTTCATAGGGATGAGCACTAAGAAGCATTAGCACTGCCTAATGATATGAAGTAGTGAAATCACCTACCTCTTCAGAGCTTTGACTGCATTTCTTGCGACATCTTCGCCCACGCAAATAGTTTCGACCCTTGCCTCTTCAACCTCCTCAAGCTTGCCGACTTCTCCAAGATGTGGTTTGGCTGCATCGCCTGGGCGAAACTGGCCCGTCCCTATGACGGTCCAACAACACTCTGTGTAGTTGCCCGGGCCGGGGTAGCGACCTGCTCCAGCAGCGAAAATGGCCTCTTTACATTGAGCCAGTGACAATGTGGGTACGTTGAATACGAGTCTGAAGCGTGTAACGGAAGCCATGTTGATTCAGTTTGCTTGTAATTAAACTCGTATGGTTCGTCTTTGGATGTACTTATGAGAAGGCGGGGTAAGTTGATGGTCTAATAATAACACAAGGTGGTGGTGGCCTGATGTTATCAGGCCAACCAGGCAGTTATAAACCCCACCGGTAACTGAGGAGCAACAGAGGACGTTGAGGGGAGATTAAAAATGCCTCATTGTAACACATATAACACAAGAGTACATCGATCAATTTTAAAACTTCAGTTCCCATGTTAAAGGCCTTGTTTTGAATGATTATATGATCTTTTGACTTAGCTACGCTACAGGTCTTAAAAAACACAATTACATGCGTGGATGCGCGGCTCGGCCCGAAGGACGTGGCATATCTGTCAAGTCTAACTCTCCACTCTTGGAGTACCCGCTACTAGCATCATGACCGAGCACGAACTGGGATATTTGTACCAAGAGCTTGGCACGGAAGCCTCTTTCCGGATCGCGGAGCTTCTCCCCGGTGATGACAATGACCCCATCGAATGCCGTGTTCATCCAGCCTCTTGGTCCGATACTAGCATCCCCGAGTACGAAGCCATTTCCTATGTACGGGGAGACCTGAATCAAAAGGCCAATATTATATGTCACGGTAGGCGGCTCAAGGTCACTCAGAATCTTTACAATGCACTCCATCACTTCAGACAACGAGACAAGTCAAGGTATTTGTGGGCAGATGCTATTTGGTACGTTATTTAACTGTTCGACTCCCCTTTGGCGGACAAGGAGACAAAGTTTATAAGCCAAATATTTCTTTATTTTCAGGTAACGTCTTGGTGTTGTTGCTGACCTACCGATCCCCCTAGTATCGACCAGTCCCATGTATCGGAGCGCAACGCTCAAGTGAAACAAATGCGGAAGATTTACGAAAACGCCAAGACAGTTCTAATCTGGCTCGGGCCAGACACTCCTGAAAATGACGCAGAGACTGCTATCAACTCAATTCGCCTTATCTCCGAATTCCTCCGTCAAAAGCTTGATATCTCAACTAATGGGCTGAGCATTCGTGGAAATGTGTATCACGAAGTGGCGCACCAGAACAGAAGCCCAATACCATTGCCAAATGAAATCAAGGCCATCACCAAGGATATGTGGAAAGCTTTGGCTTGGCTGTATTCTCACAGCTACTTCACTCGGGTTTGGGTCATCCAGGAAATCAACGCCAACCAGTCTCGACTTGTTCATTGCGGCCATTCGACAATCGAATGGGATCAGGTGGAGCTGGTCGCCGGCTATATCATCATGGAGCCAGCGTTTAGTAAAGCCTATGGTTTTACGGACACCAAATGCTGGTGGGCCGCTACGGCCACTACAGAGCGCCTACGAAAGCCCAAGAACTGGCTATACATGCTGTATCTGGCGTCAAACTTTGCCAGCACTGATCCAAGAGACATGATATATGGTCTCCATGGCTTGATGAGTATCACACGTGGAAGTAAGCTTCTATATCCTGACTACGACAAATCAACGGTGGAGGTTTATATGGACGCTGTCGCTGCTGCGTTCGTCGACATGCAAAATACAGATGTGTTGCTCTACGCTCCAGGCACCGATCACCCATCTTGGGTGCCCCGATGGGATCGGGCCATGTTATTTCGAAACCCTTTCAGGTTTGGTAAAACACTTCCCTGGAGACCGTCACTTGACTCTAAGCCGACGTGGAGCATCAATGTCGAGTCAAGGATTCTGGCTCTTCGTGGCGTTCTTATTGATTCGATCAAGGTTTCCGAAACCTACAATGAAAGTCTTTTTAGTAACGCCAACATGAAAACGGAATAGGGGCGAGTCAAGCTAGGTCTTGTGTGGCGCAAGATCCTCGAGAACTTACAATGGAGCCGACCAAGCCAAGTGTATAGTAGGGACGAACTCACCGCAGCTGCGACTTCATTGTCATTCGGCCTCAACGAAGATAGTAATCCTGGCGAGGAGCGGACACTGATGCAGAACTTTGTGTCGTATCTTAGAATTGTCCTCGACGAGGAAGCTTATCAGCGGTATATCCCTCCAGAGTTATCGAAGGAGGCCGAGCGGGCGGATGGGTATCAATTTGGCAAGCCAGTTTGGGACTTTAATTATCCTGAAGTCTCAAGTATCTTCATCACGGAAAAGGGTTTGATTGGGTGCTACGTTTCGACAACTAATCCTGGAAATATAGTAACTGTCCCCTTTGGAAGCACATATCCGTTTGTCCTTCGACCACAAGGTGATCAACTCTTGATGAGAGGGTATGGATTCATACACGGCATGATGCGGGGCGAGGGGCCCCAGTCTCCCGACCAGGTCTTTGAGATTCGTTAATACGCTATCCGTGGAACATCTAACGTCTTCTGTTGATTTATTTGTCGCCAAAACCCTGTGGTATGTCAACGGAATCACCATGTCCTTTAAGTCTTGCGGATTATGGTTTCCTATGATTCACTACTGGAATCCTCGGTTGGTGATCAATCTCGAGCCATCTCCAGCGCCGACCCAAAAGCTTTTAACGATCTTGGTTGAATTCCGCAAAGTACGTTGGCAACGTGAACCTGTTCAATGTACAACACGCCCCGTACCTGATTGTGGTGTGTCTCACTGTATAGAATGTTGGCGACGTGAGCTGATGTGGCAGTCCACGGCCAATATCACGCCTTCTGCCAGAACCGACTTTGGGATGAGCTCAACAGGATTTTTCGAACTAAAAGATGTGCGTCGACAGTTTCTTGGTGGAAGAATACTCGATCGTGGTTAGCCCGCCGGCCTGCAGCGGGTTCGAGACCGGAACGTCGAACAATGCGGGGGAGAGTTTGGAGCGGTGGTTCTGTATTGTGTTCCTGTGGAGAATTTGCGTAAATTGCACTATAGGGCCTTGTGCAAAGGGATGCGGCGCTCCGCTGATAATGTTGTTATGATTGCCGATGATGCCAGAGGGCCATCGATTGGGGGCTTGATTGGAATTGAAGGATTCCATGCTCGAGCTCATGGATCTCCTTCTCCTGATACTGATTATCGACTCTTCTATATTTCGCTGTAGACTCGGAAGCGTAAATCGTGCCTTCATCATTCTCAGTTCGTGATTCTTTGGGCTTCGATCGTGATCAGTTGCTTCGGGTCCGGTCGACGCCCGCGCTTGTCCTGACTAGAAGCTCCGCAAGCGATATGGGTAAAGATACGGGCGATAATCTTTACTCTGGATCAACATGTATGCTAATATTCGTGTTGTCTTGGAGCGGCGTGATACGGGCTGATCGGGTGCTCGTCATTCTTCGTCCAGAGTCGAGCCGGGGGATCGTGGACATCGTAGCATCGCTATTAAAGACTTGACCCGGTTCTCGTCAACTTCCAGGCAATTGGAGTGTGGTGCGGCTGCGTAGACAGCGAGTGTCTGTACTTTGGTGCCGAGAAGAAGAGGACGCGCGCTCGGGACTTGAACGAAGGGTGGCAAGGCTCTGTCGATAACACTGCTTTGATTGCTGAAGCTGCAGATGTGTTATTTGCAGTTGAGGCTCGTGGCTGAGAGCTTAAATCAGCAGACACAACCTAGCCGATGCTTCGGGGTGGTGCGGCGTGACGGGCGGTTCTGGTTCGTGTTGACTCGATAATGGGCGGGCAAAAGCAGCGAGATTCTGTCAGCGTCGTCGTTGAGGACCCGACTGGACGCTCAGCGATGGTCAGAGAAATCAATGACAATGGATGCATGCAGAAGTGGATCGTTTGTACTTTGTTCGCCGAGGAGAAGAGCGCGTCGTCTCCAACTGTCGCCAGGTATCGCCAGCTGCCAAAGCCCTCTTCTAGCCAGCCATCAATTGCCCGCGTCGATCGATGCAAGTTTTGCGATGGAATCTAAATTCTTCAACTAACGGATCCAGTGTCGGCCGATCATTGGAGCCACGAACAAGCTTTGCATCTCCGCCTGATCCTTTCGTCCACATCGCGAGCTTCGTCTCTGCAACCATTGACGTGGCGCTCCGATGATTAGACAAACTTCTGCAAGCAAAGTACCATCAGATGCCTCCAATGAGTCACCGACAAACTTAAAGCCAAAGCCTGACTGTGAGGATATTTTCCCTCTTCCCGCGAAAGCTTGTTTCTCGTTTTTGCCTATAAATACAGCATCTCTCCCATCCCTCACCTCTCCAGTTCTTCATCTGTATTTCTACTGACGTTTTCACCTCGCTCATTTATCGGTTCTTGTGTTTGTTTAAAATTTCTATCTTGTATTCATCCATTCATTTTATTCCCTTTCCACTCTTTGCACACAGTTCAGCCCATCTTCACCACCATCAAAGTTGCATCCTCAGCAGACATGATTTGGCCTTGGCACATCACACATCACAAATTGGCACGCTGGCACATCGGCATGTTGGGACGTCACGTACTAGCACATCACACATCACAGGTTGGCGTGTTGGTACGTTGGCATATTGGAATGGCACATCACACACTGGCGCATTATCATTCACATCACAAGGCAAAGTTTTCTTCTTCACACCACCAGCAAGCCGGTGAATGCAATGGAAAAAAAGGACTCAAACTGAATCAACTGACACCCCTCTGGTCAGAGAAACAGCGAGAGTAGACAAAACTGCAAGCAGTGAGAGTAAATCAATCATTGTGACGCGGACTTACCAACCTACTGCGACTCCGGGGGGTTAGCACAAAGGGGCCCCAGAGCGCAGCACTTGCGCCGACATCTTGAGCTCGGTCAACAAGGCAGATTTTCTCTCTGGAAATAGAAAACATGAAGAAAAGAAGAAAAAGAAGAGGATGAAGATGGGGGAGCCGGACTTTTATACCCATCTGCGAGCACTCCCGCTCCTACCCGACGCCGGAGCGACTTCAGAGGCATGAGGAGCAGAGAGGCAGGTGGAGGATCCAATTTGGAAAGTGAGCAGGTTTTTGAAGACTAACATCGACAGGTGGCGCCAATCGAACGACCTGCTCACCTACGCACTTCAGGAAGGAAAGAACCTCTGACAGCAAAACACATTCGTCCACGAGCGCCTTGAACAACGGTCAAGACGGCGGGTTCAAGACTCCGGGAGCTGGAACCAGGAGAGGCATACAGAAGAGCAATATTAATTTGGGGTTAAAGCTGCAAGAAGTGACACGAAATCAAGAACTATACCGCGGACTCATCCTACTGCGACACTGGGGGGTTAATGCAAGTTGTCCCAGAGCGCACAACCCTGCGCTGACTTTGAGCTCAGCAACTTGCAGGCCGGCAGTTAACAGTCCGAAGACCGAAACACCTACTGCATGAAGAGGAGAAAAGGAAAGAAGAAGACGAAGATGGAGGAGAAGATGGCTGGTTCAGGAGCCACGTTGCGGAGACGATGAACATCATTGGCAGGTAACGCCATCTACATCGAACGGCTTGCTCACCTACCGCGGGAGGAACGAAAGAGCCTCGCACAGCAAAACACAGTCAAGGGCAACCACCTCGAATAGCGCTCGAGAAGACAGCATTCAGCGACCTCCAAGGCCTGACCCAGTACAAGACAAGGAGAAAAAGATGAATGTGCTGGGGCGAGTGCTTCGTTAACCTTGTCACAGAACCAGCGCATACAAATGAGCATCTGAATGAGATCTTCTACATCAAGTCTCAACGTAGAGCTTAGCTCCTGACCCATCAGTCCCTACGCGCTCGAGAAGGCACAACGACGAGAGGCGTACGTGACCTCTTGGCAAGACAAGACCCAATGCAAGAGCGGGAAAATTATTTTTGCAGGGAAGGTAGAAACCCGACAATCACCTGCACCGACGCCCCGGACACGTGAGCTCATGACCGTGTCTTGCTGGGCCAAAGTCAGGCTTTCCCCCGAACTACAATATGGCAACGCAAAAGACAGGGCTCCGAGACAAGCGATCTCTCGAGGTTACGATGGGAACATCCCGTCTCTCACCCAAGCGCGCGTACGAGATCGAGGCGCACGCAGCAACACCTCTCCGGGCAGGCAAAAAGCAGCCTTTTATACGACAGGTACATCTCTTTAGCTTCGCCAATCGAACGATACCCGCATCTGCGTGACACGAAGCCCTCGGAGCTTTCGGTCCGTGCATCGAAACGACGGGAGAAGGCACTCAGCCGAGCGGAGAAAAATGCCCAGGAACGGACGAAGAAGGAGCCCCAATTTTGGCCTGATCTTTGAGGCAACCACTGGTGGGAGCGCTATCGCATCAGGGAAAGAAGATGAAGCAGGAAATGGACGCGACGACGAAATCAGGTACGGAGATGTCTGGGTTGAGGAGATTGTGGTGATGCTGAGAGGGGTTGAAGCAATTGGGGATGCTGGGTCATTGTCCTTGTGGAAAAATGCAAACAATTAATTAAACATGTCCCTGAGTTACTCACAGCAGTTCAATCATAAAAGTTTCTGTGAGCCGTTGGCATCCTCGCGTGGCTTCTATTTGTTTCGTTGAGCCAACCATGGTGATTGAAGTGAAGTTATTCGTAGGACCCGCCTTGGTAGGACACCCATTATTTTCAAAGTTTTCTTCCAATATCGCACACTTCTCCTCTGTACATGTGCTCACTTCCCGAAACTTCAACCTTTCCAAGTCCTTCTCTTCAGTCTCGCAATTCGTATCCTCCAAACCTTTCCAATCTAGCGCTGCAGCTCAGCTGGCCTCTGAAACCCCAATTGGCATGCTCTATCCCTAATCTGTCTTCCCCGCGCACATCAGCCGCAGCGTTCTAGCCCGGCCTGTCTAAGCCTCAGCTCCAAAATGGCAACATTACCGCAAACGATTGCTAGTCCTGCACTGTGATCAATTTATTGGTAGATAGTCTGTGTGATTGGCGAGGTCTGGGCCCAACCGTTCTACGGCCCGTGGCGAGCTGGACCTGCACGTGGCGCGCGCTATTGAACCCTTATCATTGGGCTCCCTCTCCAGGGTCTTGGTCTCAGCTTGGTCTAAGCAGCGCCTGTCTCAGCCTTGAGAAAGCGTTTGGGAATTGTTAGCGAGGGCTGAAGGTGCTGGTGATCGAGGTCTCAAGCCGCACAGCTAGCCACGAGGGTTTTGTGTGGTTTGGGGATGTGATTTGGCTTGGGATCGGGAATGGTCGAGGGAGTTCAGCTTGCCACACGGTTATTTTACGGTTTCACAAGCGCCATGCGGAATGCTAAGCATGTAGGGGATGTGATCAGTATTCGGGCTAGTCACCATCGATAATTCCTGCAGCCAGAGCTGAGGGGGAACCTACTAGTTCGTGAAGACAGACTCATGCAGCAACAGTCAAAGGTTATAAAGCTGTGCCGATCTCCCACGGTTTTGGTTCATCATCAACACCAGCTTCTTCTCTTTACATCTCCTGACTTCAGTTTTCTCTTCTCCTACTCTCGGATCTCATTCTACCTTTCACAATGTTTATCTACCAAGGAAAGTTCAACTGGCCTGAGTTGGCCGACAACGAGACCTTCACAGTCATCTTCCCCAACGGTGTTGTTCGTGCCAATGACCCCGTCTACGTCTTCACCCAGTGGACAAAGGACTCCAACCGAGTCCGAAAGGCCAAGTTCTTCCAGACCATCGTCGTCTCAGACGTGAAGCAACTTGCCAAGACCACTGATGTCTCCTTCAATCTCTCTGGCCCCCGGTACAGTTATGCTATCACCACTGAGCAGAACTACGCCAAGATCAAGGTTGACATGTCAGGCCCTGGTGGCCAGAAGACCATCACTCTGGACCGCGTGTGGAAGCCTCAGGGCGAGGTTGACCATGATGCCGCTCTCCATATCTGGGCTGGAAGCATTGTTATCGAGGACACTGTCCAAGGCAGTGCTAAAGATGAGCAAGCTATCTTTGTTCTCCCCGAGGACAACAAGGATGGAAATCCTGTCATCTCCTCGTGGCAGTGGACTCAGGACTCTACGGGCAAGGCCAAGACCACTGCTTTCAAGGGAACCCCATTGAAGTTCATCAGTTCTGATGACAGGGTATCCAAGTTCGCCTTTAACAACGTCCATGACTTCACCTGCTCTTGGAACCGCAAGACCAATCAGCTCGGCCTTGAGATCAAAAAGAACGGAAAGCTGACCAGAGCCGGAGAACTGAACCTCTTCGCTAAGATTGAACCCAAGGCACAGTAAGTGTTAACCCGAATCCTACTCAATTGAAGTGATGATAACCATTCATTTAGCTCATTTGACTCCGATGACTTGGTTCCCCCGACCAAGAAAGAGGTCGAGTTCCGTCTGCCCCAGCCTCAGGCTACCCTTCCCCGAATTCGCGACCCCATGCCGTTCCCCAAGACTCTTCTTGATACACTGAAGCATGGAGCGGCCTTCATTGAGCAAGCTGGATACCTCACTGTCCAGGCTCAGAACGTATGTGCTTGAAGTGCTTCCAGTTGGTTCCCCTTTGCTAACCTACTACAGAAATTCGCTGCCCTGGATGTCGATTTCCACAAACAGACTGTCCTCGTTGAGACCCTAAAGAAAGACAAGAAGAACCTTGAGACTGAGATTAATTCCCTGACAGGCCAGCGCGACAAGGCCAACGCCACCATCGACCGACTGAACAAGCAGCTCGATAACGCCAGCAAGGAGTACAAGGAGAAGGTTAAGCAACTCAACGGCAGAATCGAGCATCTCAAGCAAGACGATAAGTTTGATCACACGGTCATCAACAAGCTACAGGAAGACCTCAACAAGGTTTACGATGAGATCGCATGTCTTAACAATGATTTGAACAAGGCCCAGCTTGAGAAAGAAAGGCTCAACCAGACCATCATTGCTCTCCAGGAAGAGGTTTTTACTCTTCTTGGCAAGGTCCTTGAACTCGAGAATGAGCTCAAGGTTCAGAAAGATGCCAACGCTGATCTTGGCAACAAGAACGTTGACCTCGAAAACAAGCTTCGGGAGTCACTCCTCGCCAACAAGGCTCTGCAGAGCCAGCTCGCCACTGCCGAGGACAACTACGAACGCACCAAGACGGAGCGTGATGCTGCTATCAATGACTTCAACAGCACCAAGAAAGTGCTCGATGAGACCAAGACAGAGCTTGAGGCCAAGAGTGGTGCTCTTACAAAGACACAAGGTGAACTCACTAAGAGCCAGAAGGACCTCAAGCTGTCGGTGAAGCTGGTGGCCGACAGAGACAACGAGGCCAAGACCAAGGATTATCTCCTTGAGAAAGCGAAGAACACTTTGGCAGGCAGAGAAAAGGCGTGGACTGAACTGGTGGACAAGTATCAGGAAATTTGCTACGCCGGAGAGAACGATGAGAAACTGGTGAATGATCTCGGTGCCCGCGTTGAGAAATTCAAGAGAACCCTCCCCTGAAGCCAGGAGCCGGAGCCGACAGTCAAGCCACCAGTTCAGCCTATCCCAAGGAATGATCCCTTGTTGGCGCCGGCATGGGCTATCAGACGGCTTTATGGGTCGTTGATCACTGTTCTAACATTTGGATGGTTACGATGGGGAAGATGGTGAGGTGTAATAGGATTGTATTAGGTGCATCAGTTTGCTCATAATTATTTCTTATGTATTAGCTTTGTATTGACATTCTAACCTTTCAATATTTACCATGATTCT
Organism: Fusarium agapanthi; assembly: GCA_001654545.1. Taxonomy (NCBI): domain Eukaryota; kingdom Fungi; phylum Ascomycota; class Sordariomycetes; order Hypocreales; family Nectriaceae; genus Fusarium; species Fusarium agapanthi. The sequence continues at coordinate 8,087 of LTDI01000104.1, read as the reverse complement.
GTACCTTGTGCTTGGTCGCATCATATCGAATGTTTTAATGATGCTACTCTATCTCGAATTGGTTGGCTCGCCATTCAGTAAGATTCATGTGCGAGTAAGCAGCTCAAGCACTTAGTCTGGTTCCAAAAAGATTTGTCGTTGAACAAGTCTCCAATATTATTTCAATTCATTTTCTACATGTTACATATATACTATTCTCTTTACTTGGCTGCAATGGGTGCAGAGCCATACCTATCAGAATCATTAGTATTGTTCTCACTGATAGGAAAGGGGTGCACTTACAAAGTGATCGAAGCGAGACCGAGAACACCCGCCACGCAGCTAAACACCATAGCGACGTAGCCTTTTGTAGTAAATCCAGCCGGCAGAGCAGGCACCATCAAATTCTGCCCGGTCAAGTCCAGATAATCCTCAGTGTTACCAGCAGCATTACCTACAGTCGAAATACCTTGATCCGCGCAAATCTTCTTAAATTCCTCTGGAATCGCCAAAGTCTTCTGCATCTCAAGCGGTGACGAAATCATCGTTGCCATCAGACCAGTGTCCATATGCCATTCGATATGGCAGTGGAAGAGCCAGACACCTAGCACAGTTAGATCGATCTTACTACGTATTGTCTGATGTTAACATACCTGGGTTGGTGGCTGGGAAGCGAATGACGAAGTTTCCCTGTGGATACACTAGCAGCGTATCTCTTCGCATCGGGACAGATGGGTAAGTGATATTTGTCCACGATGCGTTGTAGTGGCCGGCATTTTCTTCACTGCGGTGAACGACTTGGAAGTTTTGACCGTGAAGATGGAAGGGATGTCGTCCAGAGTCGTCGTTGTTGAGAACAATTTCCACAATCTCACCGTGCTTGAGCACGAAGGAATTTGTGTCGGTTCCATAAACGGTTGGGTTAGTTGCGTTTTCGCCTGCGGATAGGGCGGTGTATAATGTTGGGACCTTGGGGGACACGTAGGAGATGTCGTTGAAGAAGGCACTAAAAGTGGTCAGTATCAATGAGCTGGCCTTCGTTAGAGGATAAAGGTATGCAGGGCTGCTTACTAGTTTGCGCCGTCGCCAAGGTTATTCATCGTGAGATCCAAACTGATGGTGTGATCGGCCTTTTCTAACAACTTCTCGCCGTCTGTGGGGACAAGCTTGAAGTCATCGTAGGGCTCAAAGTCGTTCAAGACAGCAGCTGGAGAAAGCTTCTTGTCGGAATCGTACTCAATCCAGCCTGTGACATTCCAGTTCAGACCATCCGGAATGGTATCGAACAGAGTCTACCAATTCAGATGATCAGCTTGGCCAATGATATACCGTTCAGAAGGATCAGCTTACCGTATCCATACTGGCCATCATTGGATAATTCGCCCCAGTCTCATTCTTCATCGTAACCAAAACAGCGTACCGTTGAGCACTAGCAATGTAAATCATGTCGGTCTCAGCAGGCTTGGTCCAGACGCCATCAACTTCAACGATCTTCATGGAATGCCCCTCAATCCAGAAGTACTGAGATGCAAAAGCACCGACGTTCACCAAGCGAAGAAGATAGGTTTTGCCAGGTTCGACTGGGAGAGTCATGTTGTGCGTGTCATTCATGAGTGCTGAATTTGGAACGGGTTCTGCGCCGGTGGGGTTCTTGTAGGAGATGAATTGCTTCATGAGAATAGGCATTTCGTCGTGATACCAATCTGAGAGTGTGATGACGCGCTCTTCGTGATACTCGCCCTCATATGGATTCTTGGGGTCTTGGATGATGAGGGCTTGGCGTAGACCATCAGGGTATTGAGATCTTGTGTGAGAATGATACCAGTAAGTGCCAACTTGATCGGCCTGTCAAGAATCAGACTTGTTCCTTTCACTACTCATGGATCAGACTCACCGTGAAGTTGTATGTGATGGAAGCGCCGTTGGGGATGTTGCATTGTGTCACCATAGCTGGTCCATCCATGAAATTCGTTCCATTTTGGTACATTCCATGCCAGTGGATGGATGTAGACTCGTTCCCCAATTGATTCGTCACCTTTGCGATGATTCTATCGCCTTTTGTGACGTTGATGACTGGGAGAGGCCATTGGTTGTTGATGCCGATTACAGGACGCGCTTGTAATCCATCGGGATTTGCAGTTGTCCACGTAATGTTCCAGTCGAAATGCACATCCTTTGCACTGACCGTTGGTACAGCAAAGAGGACGGCCAGCGATGAGACGATGAGTGATGGAAACATGGCGACAGTCACTAGTTCATCAATCTTGTTACTGCATACACTCGCCTTGGAGACGATGAAGAAAGATGAATTGGATCAATTGGCGACAGGCTGGTTACATTGAGTGTCATGCAGGGAAGCGATCAGATAAAGAATGCGGCAGTTCCTCACCCAGCCCAGATTCCAGGACTAGCAATTGAGTCAACTAACCTTACTTTTTGGCACCAAACTCTGGATAACCGGCACGCACAAGATACGAGTATCAGCCCATAGCATCAAGTCTAGATTGATAACTGTCGGATAATCCGGAGCGCGATTAATTTATCTTATCGATCTTGTCAAATCAGATGGCGTCAGATACACAAGATCTCGGAAAGTCGGCACTCAGCTGAAGTACAAAATGATTAAAGTGATTAGCGCAGTGTCAAAAGTTATCTTATCCATCTTTTTTACAGGCAGATGACTTTGAACTCGGTAAAGTCGGCACTGAGGCTGGGATCTTTGGCGGCGCTAGAGGCGTCGTAGCGTGGGAGGGATCAAAGTCAATTCGGCGGGGATCCACTGTCTTGTGAAAGCGAGTTGGGGGCATCAATCAATATATTGTTTCGTTCCATTGCATATCCCCTCATGTCCAAGAACCCATGAGTTACTCTTCTGTTCACTGTCTAACTTGTACCTGATTGCCTGGTCTGGCCAACGAGCTGATATAATCATGACAGTCAACGTCTTTGCTGTTCCCAGTATGTAACCACTCACGCCAATAGTTGTTCCAGTCATGAATCCAACTGGCTAACTCTCATCCGAATAGTCTTCTTCATCTGTTTCCGAGAATGTCTGGAAACAAGCATCATCGTCTCCGTCCTTCTGGCATTCTTGAAGCAGAGCGTCGGCGGCGAGGGCGATAAAGAAACCTACAAACGCCTACTCAAACAGGTACTGCCCCTCTCCAAATCCACCCTCCCTCAATTCTAACAAATAATCGCAGGTATGGATTGGAGTAGGTCTCGGCCTCGCCATCTGTCTCTGCATCGGCGCCGGCATGATCGGAGCATTCTACTCCCTCGGCAAAGACGTCTTTAGCAAAACTGAAGATATCTGGGAGGGAAGCTTCAGTCTTGTCGCAGCAATCATCATCTCTGTCATGGGCGCTGCGCTTTTGAGAGTTAACAAACTTCAGGAGAAGTGGCGTGTCAAGCTCATGCAGGCTCTGGATAAGAAAGATGCGATTGCTACTTCTGGTCTCATGAGTCGATTCAAGCTCTGGTCGGAAAAGCACGTCATGTTCATTCTGCCTTTCATCACAGTTCTGAGAGAAGGCCTTGAGGCTGTTGTGTATATTGGAGGTGTCAGTTTGGGACTTCCGGCTTCGTCGTTTCCTTTGGCTGTTATTTCTGGTCTTGCTGCGGGTTGCGTTGTTGGATACATCATTTACAGGTATGGACATGACTCTGTTTTCTGAGCTCCTACTAACCATTTTGACCAGAGGAGGAAACAGTACATCCCTCCAGATCTTCCTCATCATCTCCACCGGCTTTTTGTACCTCGTCGCCGCTGGCCTCTTTAGCAAAGCCGTCTGGGCCTTCGAAATTCACGCCTGGAACAACATCATCGGTGGTGATGCAGCAGAAGTTGGTTCTGGCCCCGGCTCATACGATATCCACAAGAGTGTCTGGCACGTCAACTGCTGCAACGCTGAGCTCAACGGTGGCGGCGGCTGGGGTATTTTCAACGCCATTCTTGGCTGGCAAAACTCTGCGACTATCGGATCTGTTGTCTCGTACAACGTCTATTGGCTCGTTGTCATTATCTGCTTCTGCTCCATGACGTACATGGAGCGATACGGTAACCTTGGGGTTTTTACACCACTGACGACATGCTTTGGTCTGCGCAAGAAGACTGTCCATGAGAAGCCGAGCAGTATTGACAATGAGCTTATGCCTTCGTGTGGAGACGACAAGACTGCTACGCCAGTTATTAACAGTATTTAAACGACAAACGATATATAATATTGTTAAGAAAGTAGGCATAATGAATATAACATAAATAACAAAGATAACTTCAATTATTAGTCTTGAATAAAATGTGAAAAGTGGGAGGGTGGTTTAGTCTGTTCTCCAATGACCCCACCGTAAGTGCAAAAATTTGCCAAAAGAAAGACCCGAAGATCATGTATCGACCACGCCAGGAGTCGAACCTGGAATCTCTAGAGAGTTCAGAAGAGGGAGACCGAAATCTAGCGCCTTAGCCATTAGGCCACGCGGCCGGTGTATTTGATAGAAGACGGGTGCTGTATCCTGGTCCAGGTTCGATTGGCCGGAAACCAATCCAACTGTTTCACAACACCCGTTGTCATTGCCAAGATCTGCATCAATCCGACAGAGGTGCGACAATAGCGATGAATCCCATTTCTGAAGATATCTCCCACACGGTATAAATCAGTCTTTGTCATGCCCTTGCTGGGAGCCGGTGCTGGGACGAATGCTCATCGACGTCCGGGGCTCCCCTCGCAAAAGAAATTCATTCAAGACTACGTCGTCACTCCTCCTCAGCCGCGGGTCTATGGCGTGGCTACCGAGTCCCGAGAGGTTCGACAGTTTGTCGCCATGCCTGTTGGAAGTGGCCACTCTGTCGAGGCACAAATGACTGGCGGAAGACGCACCGCATGTCCTCAGTTCGAGGTCACTAGACTTGAAAGTCACGAAGTTGAGGAGTGAATGATCAATATCACGGTCATGCCATTTAAATTTACAGGCAAGCTCATCGAGATGAACATCTCTAACCATGCCTTTATCAAGGATATCCAACAGAAGATTCATGATATCGAAGGTTATCCTGCTGATAAGCAGCGACTGATCTATCTAGGAATAGGTCTTGAGGGTAAGTATAGATTCGAATCATCTCAGTATGTATTGTCTGCCAAAACACTCGATGGATGGTCTCCTCCTTATCGATTATGGTATCCAAGAGGTTTGTTACCGTGCATGTCCAGACTTCATAATCTGCCTCCCACTCCTGTCTCAGCGGCTGTCTACGAAGAGCTTGGTCTCCCGTTCCACCAACTCTACCAAGAGCCTAGCCGTGTCTCTGGTGGACTTTCTGATCTGCAATCCATCGCTCAGATTGATGGTACTCCCGAGAAAGCATTGGAGAACCTCTACCTCATTGAGGTTGAGACTGGAGAACCTGTGAATGGATACGAGAATGGCAAAGGCGAAACTGGCAACAATCCAAGTCATGCTCCAGCTGAGAAGACGCATGGCGATACTGCTGATCCGAAAGTGGGAAGCATTGGGCTTCTCGGGCCTCGAGCTCCTCACTCGGAGTTTCGATTCGCCTGGTACGTGAAGGGCGGAGACTGATACAGATATTTGATCTGGACAGGAGCATATGGCGGATACACAGTGTTGTTAATTTCCCCAACAGTGGCTATAGAAGCCCAACTCTGAGTCTGAAAATATCTGGACGATGGCATCAATGTTGGAGCACGGGGATGTGCAAGATTCACAGGACTGGGTGAAGTGGGTATGCATGTAAGATCACTGGTAACAAGGCCAGCAACATAGCTCTAGCACAGGTGTCTAAACCCCCATCCTTTGACATAAGTTTCCTATACAGCCTTCCCATCTGCAGTCCCTTGATTCATTGTAGAGTAATTCACCTCCGTCACCACCAAAGACGAGGCACTTGAATGATCATCAGCAAGATACTTTTCCGCAGTATAACGATCGAGCTAGGTGTCATTAGACCAGGTACCATATTAATGGGGACAAACTTACCCAACGAACGACAAATAGCCAGCCAACCATTGCAGCACTCACACATAGCATCCCAATGTACCCGTTACGCCAATAAGGTGCATGATCAGCCGGGAACATGACGATTCCCCAGAATGTCCACAATAATCCATCACTTGCAGCCATTGAAGCCAGAGTCACACTTCGAGCGGCATCGTCTGCTGTCCGGGCCAAGATGTTGCTTGACCAGCCATACAGTAAGGGATTGATGCCGTACGCCGAGGCGGAGAGGTACAGTGCTGTAAGGTTCCCTGCAACTGACATTCCTGGAATCAGAAGTACGATACTGCAGATGATTTGAATCGAGCAGAGCAGAAAGCCAAGCGAAATTCTCCTGTTATAACGATCCATGAAGAATGAGACAGAAAGCTCAGCGACAATGCCGACGGCGTGAGTGGGGATGGGGAGCGTGTTGACTTCAGACTGTGTGAAACCATCAATGTCCTTGCGAAACTTGAGGTAGAGAATCATAAGTCCCTGTACGACATAAGACTGGAGCGCTGATCCGAGGACTGAGAAGACGCAGCAGACATAACTGACCACATTAGTACAAACCTGGATAGAAGAGTGAAGGCTACTCACAGCAAAGGATGTCCCATCACTCTCTTAACAAGACTCCACGCCTGTATATCATGCCCGTCTTCCTTCTTAGGCGGTAATCGATCAAGCGCAAGTTGTCGCTCCTTCTCGCTCAGATATGAAGCATCGGTGTACTCAGGTACATCCGGAAAGAAGAAGAAGCCAAAAATAGCAATAGGCAAAGTGATGATACCATCGATCAAAAACACCCACTGCCAGCCCTCGAGTCCGGCGTGGCCTTCCATTGACTCATGGATGGCAGCCATCATAGCTCCCGCAAACATTTTTCCAACTTGACCAGCTACAGTGAACATTGCAGTTCGTTTAGCGATTTCATTAGATTTGCTGTCAGATTGTCAGTTCTGCTGGTGAACTTGAGAGTTGTGAGACTTACTACCAAGAGCCCATAATATAGATAGATCCCGCATAGGTACTTGTTTCAGCGAGACCCATCAGGAAACGAACGGCGCAGAGTTGGGCATATGTCTTGCAAGCTGCACTGGCCATAGTGAGGCCTGCCCATACGACGACCATGGAAGACATCCATATTCGGGGACGGATCTTGTGGATGATTATACTGCTGGGTATTTGACCTACCAGCATTCTAGCCGAGCTGTCAGTTGATTATGAACTGGGGGTTTGGACAAATGCGTACCCTGCTGAGGCCATGGAGAGAAGAACATTGTATTGGTTGCCACTCAGGTCGAGGGCTTCTTTGAGGCCGGCTACCTATCATACAGTCAGTCCAAGTCATTCTACAGGTTTCTTTGCTAGACTCACATATGCATTCGCAAAGGCTTGTCTGTCTGTGACTCCATCGTCAGAAGAGCGTCATGGATGCTGCGATGAGGAGACCTACCAAGATGATTGAAAAAGAAGCTAAAGCAACAGAAGGTCTTCTTCGATCAGTATTCCGTCTCGATAATCAAGAGTTATCTTACAAGAATGAAGAAATCTACTGGGCTTTAGTATCGTTCCGTCGAAAGGTTGGAGGAACATACCAAGTTTTCGTATCAACCTCCTCTCCTCTTTACTCGTATTGCCCCAAAGGTAGTCAAGCACTAAAGTCACCGATTAGCCAAAGTCTCCATCAGTCACCGTGGCTGAAACGCACTTGTTTCCTTGAATCGACCTCGTTGCAGTTACCAAAGATAGTTTGACAAAATGCAAAATGTGCAGCGGATCAAAGTTGACGTTCATAATGTCGCCAGTTCTATTGGACCAATTCTTTTCCAGTGGAGGATCCATCAAGGTTCATAGCCGATCGGTCGCTTACTGCTTTTAGACAATGCCAAGATCTTGAGGTACTTATCTGATAAGATACATAAGAATGAGCAAGACATTGGACATTATATAAATACTATATTAGAATGAGATTCAGCCAATTCATAGGAATTGTGACCGTAAGCTGATAACATGAAAAGAACCGCCCGAAAAGCCAGTCGCTCGACCTCAACCACGGCCAAAAAGCACAACCTCCAAAACACCATCACCAACCCAAACATCGCATCTAACTC
>LTDI01000103.1:0-104645 GCA_001654545.1 Fusarium agapanthi | reverse complement strand
TAATAAAAGTGGGAGCTTGGCCAGGGGGGGAGGGAAGAAAAAGAATTGCCTGCTCTGAACCATCTTCTTGGGTTTATCCTTACATATTGCTGACAAGCAGTGCCGAGAGTGGACTGCCATGACCTTCCCGACACATCGACGTGCATAAGATACGCGAACGAACCAACAATCAACAGACGGACAAACCAACAGCCCGTCACGGAGGTTCGCATTAATTGACTGTCCATTACACTGCATTACGGCGTAGCTGGTGCATCACCATACGAAAATGGCATCCGAATTACGACGACCAAGGATCAATTACTCCAGATTGAGCACATCCAAAGACGAGGTCCGTTTCTTGGAGATTGAACCTGCAAACACAGTCAATGACCAAGTCGTCTGTCGCCTCGTCACTCTCCCGTTAAGCCGAGACGTCGAATTCATCGCCATCTCCTCATTGCTCGGCGACCCCGCAGACCAAGAGAGAATCATTCTCGACCGAAGTCCCATTCCCGTCCCCGTCCACATCGCCCTCGCCCTCAAACATGTTCGAGCCGTATTCTACCCCGCCGTGAGCAAATCGAGCGACAGTCTGGGCAGGGAGAGGAAATCACCGAATTGGCTGAGGAGCCTTCTCAGGCATTTGGGCGGGAGAGAGGTGGACAACAGGCCGAAGCTGCGGGTATGGATCGACTGCATCTGCATCAACTCGATGGACTCGAGGGAGAATTCCAAGAGCAGAGTCATCATGTACCACGTGTACCAACACGCGGAGATGGTAGTGGGCTGGGTGGGACTCAAGATACCGCAGACTGATCTTGGGATCCATCTCATCCAAGCATTTGACAATGCTATGCCCGAGACGTGGCAGGAACCCGGCGACAAGGAGGAACACCCCGAGAACTACTCACCGCATCACGAGTGGGCAATTCCCATCATCCACTTATTCGACCCCCAAAGCGACGCTGCCATTGGAACTGCAGACTTTCTCAACAGGAACTTCTTCCACCGGCGCTGGATCCTCGAAGAGATGGCTATGGCCAGGGTGCCGACCTTTTTAATTGGTGATGCAATTGTCTCGTGGAAACAATTACTACGAGTGAATCTTGCCATGGAGGAGTTCAAGGATCACGAGTCAAACGTCTGCCCCGCATCTACAAGGCCATTGATACACGAGTTTCCATTGGGCACGATCCATGCATTGCTGGATGAGTTTGAAAAGAGGAAAAAGATGGCAAAGATGGAGTCACTCAACAGCACCTCTGTCACAGGAAGTGTCACGAGCGCAGACTCGATAAGCCACCAGGACTCCAACACGAGGTCGATACCATGAACAAAAGGTTACGGAGTAGAAGGGATATCCATGTTTTAGCAGCCTTGATACCGCTTGATTTCTAGCTAGCACTTACGAACTTAGTTCACGTTTCTTATGTTTCAATAAAAATACCAATTCGTTTCTAGAGCCAACAAGTAAGTGGCATTCAGAATGATCCCCGGTGACAACGCGGACCAGCATCAAGTCAGTTGGCGCTGGTTGATGACCGCTATCGAGTGTCCACATGAAACGTTATGGCTTGGGATAGTTAGGGCCATGCAGATCAATCGCACTCATTCTAGTTTCCGATCGAAGATGCTTTTCTGAATCATCGTCGAAACTTGTATGAAGCATGTTAATCAAACTCAATGTTGATTCCATGCGCTGCGGCTGCTACACCTTCTTTTCTGATGATACTCTTAAGGTTACAACACCGCCTGTCACTGGAACCAGAACCTCGGTACCGCCAAGCTCAATGCTACTTCGGTTCCAGAAACAGGGTCGTATGTCCAACGCAAAACACTGGAGAAAGGTAACAACGGCCACTAGAACAAATGAGGCCAGGATACCGAATGAAACAATGCCAAATCATACACCAACGCGCCAGGGATCATGCACTAGCAAAGCGAGGATTTTAAGCCTTCTAATTGGCCTAAAAATAATTAGCGCAGTTTTTCCATCGTATAGGCTACCCTACTAAAATCCCTTATTAGCTTATTAGCTTATAGCTACGCCCTCTTAATAGTAAAATTAACTCTAACCCTAGTAAAAATATGCTATTTTAAGCTATTTTAGGTTAGTTAGTTAGGGTTAGTTATAGGCTAGAGGCTATAGGTTAGGGCTTAGGGTTAGGGCTAGGGTTTTAGGTTATTTTGGATATACCTTGTTGCTATTAGTTAGTATATTTAAGGCTTTAATTGGCTAAGATGTGTTAGTGTATGATCCCCGGCGCGTTGGTGTATGATTTGGTATTGCGAATGAAAAGGTCTCAGCCATGCAAAGAGCTGGTGAGAATTACGCAAACCACCATTTCGGAGTACCCTTCACTGATTGCATCAGGTGGCTAACCCTGAGACTAGCCCGTACTGTAATCCCTAGAGCAACGGTTTTCTTCAGTGGCACGAATTGCTTCTAGCTGCGGGCTGGCGGGTGAGGCGTAGTGACGGACCCTTGACCTTGCCAGAATGATGTAGCTTCGCTAGCATTGGTTTAACATCTGATACTGACTCGAATCGATATGACATGACGATAAAGTGGCAATTAGTGTCTTGTGCGAGGCTTCACTGATCAACAGACGATTTCAAGCATATCGAGCCAAATCAGAGCCCGACACGTCTCTTCGCTGCCGTTCAATTCCCTCTGTCCAAGTCTTTGGAGAGACCGTTACCTTGCTAGCCAGGGACAGGGTTTATGACTGGGGCAAATTTGCTCTAGTGCAAACGGCTCTGAAAATAGCATGACCATGCTCTGGTGGCTGCTGTTTAGTGCCGAGCTAATGATAGGTAGTGGTATGAGGAAATGATAACGAGGGGGCAATTCTGCGATCTTTGCGAATTGATGCAACCTGTTTTAATATTTAAACGTATTCAGTACGACTAATTAAACCAATCTCCTTAGATTAGTATGTCAAGCGACGTACGTGTACGCGGAGTCGCTGACAACATGGGCATATCTAATGTTACAGCACTAAAACAGCTGTCAAAGGCAGCCCGCAAAATATGCCCGCAATCTGTATCTTGCTACCGCCTGCAAGAACTCCCGGATCCTCTCGCTGAGAACAAGTGGGTATCAGCACATGTTGCTGCAATCAAGCATAGGCTCAATTGTACGCCCTCGTCTAACTAAATAAAATCACTCATCAACGATGGACACACAAACCCCATCCCCATCCCCATCGCTGCTGTAGAGTAACATGGCCTTGTCTAGTGTGCCCTGAAAATCCAGGCAGTAACCTTGTAGACCGTCCTTTTGTGGTTTGGCGCGTGCTGCGGCATCAGTATTACGAATTACTTTAGAACTACTAGTGGCCCTTCTGCAATTTGTTGTTTAGTCCCGGATAGCCTCCGGTCCGCTCCCGTACGTGCGGTTAAGTTTTATATTAACTCGGTTCTGCTCCAGAAAGCATGTGGCTGAACTGAACTGAATGTTAGTGTTTGTTGTTGGTTCTAAACTTACAACTCTCACCGGAACCGCATGCATACTTCGACGAACTTTGTTGGGTTCACCTTGCTTCATGCTGAACTTGCATCGTTTGCAAGTCGGCATTTGGCTGCCAAGTTATCAGTTGCAGTAGCGTTGACGTACCCAGTCGTAACGCCGAGGCAAGCTCATTTTGGCCACTGGACCGATGATATATCACATTTCTGCACTCTTCGCCTGCCATGTGGATAAGCGGGATCCACGAGTTTTCTCACCCTAGCGGTCGACAAAATACTTGAGACCAAGATTAGTGGTAGTTGGCGGGATCTAGTGGAGGCCAGTCTTACATTTTCTGTCAGGCAGAGGTCAGCCAAGATAGACAGCGGCAATCCCACGTTCACGATGCACGACCGGCATGTCGATCCATCGTCTGACATGTCGAATATCGAATGAGGGAATATTCAGCGTTTAGATATGCGTAAGTTGTTACCTAGTCTAGTATAGTGAGCGCTGCATGTGTAGTTATCTTTTACAAAAACAATCCATCTGATCTGATCTTCCATCCTATCAATTTGCGAGCCTGACTTTCTCGGAGCGATGAGTCAAACGCCGACTAAGACTTTCGGAGCGAGTCCTCCATGACTTGAATGGTCTTTTGAATGGATTCCAGCCCCTCTCGAGCCTGAAGATATGCATCTTCCCTCTCTTTAACCTCTTTAGCCATTCGCTTGAGCTTCTTTTTCATTTCTCTTAGTAATGATTCCTCACTCCAGTCATCATCTTTTTCGGACCTCGACTTTTTCCTAACGCTGCTCTCTGCTGACGAACCCTCTGATAGTGGTTTTGTGCGCCGTAGCTCATCGGGTAAGGCTGGTGTTGAAATTCGATGAGACAATGATCGCTCTTCCATTCCGGCCGACTCGGCCGATGAGGTTGAAACATTCGGATTGTGTTTACAAACTCGAAGATGTCTATTTAGGTTGTAAAGACGTTTGAAGGGAGACCCCCCCTCGGACCTCTTGCAGCCTCTGTTCGGACATGAAAACGACTCTTCATGGCTGGATGCTGCATCCTTGTGCGCTTCTGTCTGATGTCGGTTGAGGGTAAAGGAATTTGCAAATGTCTGCTGGCATTTCGAACATGCAAAGTAAGATGCTCTCTTTTGGCCACTGCTTGCATTTGAGTTTAGTACTTGATGTGACGCCACGTAGGTTTTTCGTTACGTACCCAGTATTTTGAACTCCCTGGCCAACCGATGTAACGTTAACCATTGGATTGAATGGCTCTTGGCGGTCTGTGTCTCCGTAGGTCTGTAGTATTAGATCTGGAGTGACAGCAGCTGGTAGCGCTCCAGTGAGGCCTTCCTTCGCGGACGTTTCCGCGATCCCTACACTGTTCCTCTGCAACACGTCCAAGGACAAAAAGTCTGGATCTTGGGGAGCAGCTTGGACTGAGTAAATAGGATCGATGCTGACACCATCGTCATTGAACAGGAGGCTATCGATAGTAAGGTGCTGATCAAAGCCTGCAGTACTAGGTTCGGGCATAAGAACGCTCTGCAGGCCAACTGCTAATTGTTAGAAGTGTCTAAATAAAGCAATCAAGGCATCTTACGTTCGTAGTAGGCTGAGCCAGAGTTGTCAAGAAAGTCGTAGGCAGCTGGAGCTGGTGAGAACGTCGGGAGAGGCGCTTTGTACTTCTCGGGCTCAAGATCACCAGGGCCGATGATGAACATCCAACAAACACCCCATAGTACCAGCAATGCAGGTAATATAGTCCAGGGCATTGTTGTACAAACATGCCGCATATTATTGGGGAACTCAAATATTATCTGAGTTGACGCGTTCCTGCATTTCAGTTCCTCACATGCGGATCTGAATCTCAAGTTCAACCTTCTAATGATCGACGTGATCAAATCAAACAATCCCGTAAGAATCGTGTCTGTGAAATCCAGTAACGAACTGTATTTGCTGAGTATGTCGGAGAGAGCGCTAATCAATTGAAAGAATTCGACAAACCGTACGCATGAAGGGGGACCTTTTGTAGTTTGCAAAAGTGGTTGTAATCGACTGTTGAGTCGGCAGAAACTCGGTGAGCGTAGAGACACTTCAGACAGAAGCGCTCCAAGTTCGTGAGCATGCGATGTCTTGGCAGAAGGGAGGTTGAGGGGACCATCATTCTCATCTAATAACTTGCGGCCATGGAACCAAATGGGCTGCTGCAATTCTTGCCATTCTTCAGGGGCGTGAATTCCCGTGGCAGACCGAGCATTGTCGACTTCAATGCATTTTGTTTCTACCATAACGAGGCCGGCATAAATGCTTTTGACCTCAGCGACGAGCTGATCCTGGCTGATAGACTGAGTCTCTGGTTGCCGCATCATGTTTGACTCACTCCCAGGGGCTTGGTTTGGAAGGGAATCGTTTCGGGCCGTGTCTTGTGCGAGGCGCCTTGGGGTGATTGATGGGTTATCATTGTTGCCATCTTTGCTTGGTGATGCCGACTCAGGAAACCTTGCTCGGCAGCGCCTTGGAGGAGTCTCATGCTGTGAGTCCACTGCCTGTTCTGGCAATATATGGATGCCCATGTCGGTTCTCACATATGCTCTGCGAGGCCTGTGCTGTACTTTTTGATAATTGTCAGAGTCAGCCACGGGCGTAGCAACTCTCGAGTCACTCGTCTCTACCTCATTTATTCCAGACCAGAGGGAACATCTCGAGAGTGGCTGCGCTCTCCGTGACTGAGTTTTTCGCATACATTCCGGCTCACCTCCGTCATCTGGATCATGGTCAAGCTGGGAATTGGCCATGGCGGATGATGCGGTAACTCTGCCACAAGTATCATCAAAGAAAAAGAATGTCGGGATAGGCAAGGTTCGTATCAAAAGGCTAATGCGCTGATGCAATATCGACCTTTTTGAAAGACTGAATGTCTGGGGTGAGATCGAGGTTGATGAGTTTGAGGTGCATTTCGGGGTGCAGCGGGGTCGGTTTTGGGGTGCGAGGTGAGGCAATCAGCGAACCAGTTGCCTTACAGGACATAGCCAATCAAGAATTTTCATCGACGCCTCATTTACCCCAAGCCCTGAAACTTCGGTCCTACAAGAAACGCAATTGGGCTTTCGTGTTGGGCATATTCCTCCAGAGACATTGGGTCGCAATGTGGCGAATATCGAGGTGCGCGATATTATACTTAGGCACTTCAAGGTAAAAATAGAACTTTCCATACATAGACTATTGGCCAGCTCATAAAGCGATGTACAAAGGCTGTATGGCCTAGAGATCTTATTACATAGGCTTCACCAACAAGTAGCAAACAACAACGAGATATGCCAACCCAAAATGATCAGCAATTTTCACGGTCCAAGCTCTACAGCATGCTTCTGATCAAAACATTATGATCAAGGTCGACTGCAGAGAAACGATCTAAGAGATGGCCATATTGATGTAGTGGTTAGATTTATACAGGGGCTGCAAGATTATATACATGAAAGGTACTGATGAGGGCCTAGTATTCAACCCCCTTGACGGCACCTTGGTAAATGCGATTCCGTGACGACAAAGCACATCGATTACACCCTTCCATCTACTGAGCACAAGCTCCTTTCTTACCAGCCACCCAACCAACTGCAGGCGCTGTCGTTCGGAGTAGACGTGAAAGGCGTACCAAAGCCTCCTGTAATGATGTAACCGCATCAAAGCACTGTCCATGTGACGCAGGACAAGTGATATCCTGGGGAGGTGCCGCAGTCTCTGTAGTCGTGGAGGCCGCCTCGGTGGTGGTCTCAGCCGATGCCAAGGTTGTCGCGGCAGAGGTTACCGATGATTCGATGATAGTAGAGCTTGTTGGCTCGGACGTCAAAGTCTCGCTGGACGCGGGAGTGGAAGTTGTCTCAAGAAGCGAGGTGGTGAGAGCAGTTTCAGAGAAAACGACTGGAGAACTTTGGGGTTGGCAAGGTCCAGCTACAGCAACAGCAGCGGCCATATATAGCATCAAGAAACGAGTGGCGACCATGGTGAAGACCAGTGATGTTAAGCCACTACATGAGATACTGAAGAAGACAAGCAAAAAGTGAAGTTGAAGCTTGAAGAAGAACGAGCCGGATTGTCCCAGTTTTTATTTATCTCTTAGAATTGTTTCATTTCCACCGAGTGCATCTGCGTAAACCCTAATGGGGATGCTTGACTAGAGTAGGAAACACAGCTGTGGAATCGAATTTGACAGGTTAATAATCCTCCTTCGAGACTGATAAGCTAGAAGCTGGCGAGAAGCATTTCCTTGCAATCAAGACCCATTTGCTTCGGCAGATAATGCTACCATGTTCGGTTTCTCACCGCTCGCTCATAAGCTCGCACTTTTCTAGTTATGGGGAAATGCCCAGCCTTTCTTTATAGGTAAGCTCCTCATGAAGCTGTGCACCCTCTTTCGCCAACCGATCCGCTTCAGTATTCCACTCCCGTGGAATCTTCCAAAGCTGAATCTTGACAGCATACTCATCCCAACGCTCTACCTCCCCAAGAAAGGCCTGCCACATATCCACATTACTTACGACCGCTCCGTCACTTTTCCTCCAGCCCCTCCGCAGCCATGCTCGGATCCACTCTGTTGCACCTTTGACGACATATTCTGAATCAGTCGCCAGGACAAGAGTGGTGAAGCCTTCGCTTGCCCAGTTCCTGTAGCGGAGAGCGCCGATGATCGCTCGAAGCGCTGCTCTGTTGCTGGTTGGGTGGGCATAATCGCCCAACGGACCCTGGTTTTCCAGACGTTCGTTTACACTTGCAGTGGTGTTGGGTTGTGGAGGCCCGAAAACAAATGCCCATCCTCCCTTAGGCTCAACTTGTCCGTTGCCAAGGCATGCACCATCTGTGTAGATAAGTAAAGACTTTGGATCGCCCACTCGAATAAATCGTGCCACAGGTGGGTGAGCTCTATGTCCAATGCCTGCGGGAAACAGGCTTTGGGGAGTTGCCGAAGGGGGCGGTACGAGGACTGTTGGTAGGACTGATCCTCTACCTATAGACATTTCCATGCGGCGGATGGGATCCAGTCTCTCGATGTCTAGAGAGCCAGCGCGGTCGAGATCATCTTCATATTCTTCTGGAAGTCTCACCCTCTCGTCAACGACGTCATCCATGAAACTGTAGTCGACGCAACAGCGTCCGCAAACGACCAGGCCATGAGTACCACAGACCAAACGGCCATCGGTTAATTCAACTGGTGAATCGGGGGCCCTGCTCATGTTGAAGAAGTCTATCCTGTAAGATGGTTCTTTTGCCTGGGTAGGAGAGCATACGTTTTGATGTGGAGAAACTCGTGCCTTGGATATGAGGCTTGCAAGGTGTTTGACACAGAATACGATAAATTTCAGCAGAAAATGTGGAAGTAAGAACTTAATACTATACGAGTGATGCAACTCAATCAATCTTGGATTAGTAGGTACGAGCGATCTCTGTCGTTGGAGGCTGTAGGCTGCAACAGCCTGAAAAGTTCAAGTTAAATCTGGTTGGAGTTGGACCAACAGTCACTCCAAACTCACTGCGGAGTCTCTTGTGTTAGTTCTCTAACAAAGTGACTTTGGCTCACTGGGTAGTAGAGGTGGGGTACAAAGTACTGAAAAATATGCTAGGCGCAAGTGGTCCTACAGACCGTCTTTAATGACCGTGGGAGGTACCGCGGTAAATGTTCAGCACTCTGGTAAAATAAACCGTTTGATTAAGCTGCAATAGCTTTGACATACATGCCCATTCTTCCGGGAAAGTTGCCGTAAGTTTTGTCGGCAGTTATCATGAGAGTGGCTATTTGACGGGCGGACGATAAAACTTCCGTGGACATTTCTTCCTCCGAGAAATCATGTCACTCCACTGTTATCATTGGTCAATCTCAAGTCCTCCAGCTTTATCAACAAATGTCGATTGATAATCGTGACAAGTCCCAGCCATCAACCGCATCATGACAAATTCGAGTGCAAATAGAAATAGTGCAGATAGCTTTGCAGACGAGCACTCAGAGCCAATACGGTGCTGGTCGCGTGAAAGCCGAGACAATGGCGTAGATACCCATATGATAGAGCTCTGTTTACTAGCGAAACGAAAGAGTAGGAGGCATGATGAAGCTTCGTGGCACTCAGATGCAAGCCAATATCACATAATGGGCTTGGAGACAGCATCTTACATGGAGGTTCACTCTTCACTCTGAAGACCCCAAAGCCTTTTAACTGAATCAAGTAATTGCAAGTGTCTCTATCCCATCATTAACATGCGCCTTCAAGAGCTACGATGCTCCCCCGCACTCGAACGGCGGCCTTTTCTTCCTCCGCCACTAAACTAGGAGAGTATGAGGCGTCGAGGTCTGGACTGGATCTGGCAAATGTTGATCTGGGGGAATCCGGGGCCCCAGGAAAATCACCCATGGAGAAGTTCTCCCCCTAGCCACGAGACTCGAGTTATATAATATGCCAGATCACTCGCTTCAATCTTGGCTTCCTCAGCACTTTACTCATCTCTACAACCTCTTGACAACTCATCATGACTGCCTATTCTAAGCGTGGAAGCATCGAGCAAAAGCCTGAAGACAACTTTGTTGAAATGTCTGTTGCCGATGGAGCTGAGAAGCCTGGTGTCCTTGTTGATCCAGAGGCGGATTACTCTGGTGCAGTGAAGAAGACGGATCCAGCTGAGATTCGCCTTGTTCGCAAGTTGGACTTTCGCATCATGCCTACTCTTTGGGCAATGTACTTTCTCAACTACGTGAGTTTGATCCCGGCTGTCTGGTAGAGTATGCTGATGTTGGTAGCTTGATCGAAATGCTATTGCCCAGGCGCGACTGAACGGTCTTGAAGATCATCTTGGCCTCAAGGGAACACAGTACAACACGTGTATCTCGATCCTTTTCGTTGGGTATAATGAATGCCTTTATCTTTCGTTGCGAAGAGGCTAACCTTTGATAAGTTACTTGCTCATGCAGATCCCGTCCAACATGCTCATCTCCTCGAAACGTGTCCGCCCCTCACTGTACATGTCCATATGCATGATGGGCTGGGCTATCGTGTCTGCTTGCACCGCCCTCGTCAAAGACTACAAAGGTCTCGTCGTCGTTCGATTCTTCCTCGGTGTCGCTGAAGCCCCCTTTTATCCAGGAGCCCTTTACCTACTGGCGATTTTCTATACACGAAAGGAGATTGCTATGCGACTATCGATTTTATACTCCGGAAACATCTTCGCAACGTCCTTTTCCGGTTTGATCGCCGCGGCGACATTTCGCACGATTGATGGACACCACGGTCTCAAGGGTTGGCAGTGGCTCTTTATCATTGAAGGTGTCTTGACCTTTGCTGTCGGCATTATTGGAATCTTCACTCTAGCCGACAGTCCCTTGACGACTCGATGGTTGACCGAAGAAGAACGACAACTTGCACACGATCGAATGCTGCGCGATACTGTTGGTCTGGAGGAGAGCAAGGGAGCTCGAGCTGGATTTTATCAAGCTATCCGCGACCCTCGCTTGTGGCTCTTCTGCTTTATCCAGAACATGCATCTCTCTGCTTGTTCTTTCAACAACTTCTTCCCTACTGTTGTCGGTTCCCTCGGCTTCAACAGCACCATCACCCTGGTTCTGACTTGCCCGCCCTACCTTGTCTCTGGTTTCTTTGGATACCTCGCAGGATGGTCTTCTGGTCGATTCAATGAGCGAACTTGGCATATCACTGCCTGTATGGGAATGGCACTCATCGGATACATCATCTCCTGTGTTACGCTCAATACGCCTGCCCGATACATTGCTTGTTTCTTGTTCGCCAGTGGCGCATACGCAGTCAACTCAATGATCCTTGGCTGGGTTTCCGCAACTCTTGGCTCGACAGCTGAGAAGAAGTCGGTCAGCTTGTCAATCGTCAACGTTGTCGCCAACGCCTCGTACATCTACACTGCGTATCTGTACCCTAAGTCAGACGGCCCACGGTATCTCATCGGAATGGCAAGCAATGCCGGATTTGCGACTATGTGTATTGCAGGCGTTTGGGCCATGAAGGTCTGCCTTGTTAAGACCAACAAGAAGCTTGATCGGGAAGGAAACACAGGCGCTACACGATATGCTTACTAGAGCCTGGCCTGGCTGGGCATTCACGTAGATCAAGCATGTTCAGATAGTGAATCATGTCATTTGTCAAAATTATTCATACAGTCTCAATGGTCCTTCGTCAGCTTGTCGGCGTCATGAACAATCACATGGTATCTCTATATCCATCTGTATGCGCACCGTGAATCAGGATCAGCATCGATGTAACATCGATTGGTAGAGACCTCTAGAAACTTTGTATCCTGATGAGCTAAAACTGCGATTCTGCGAATAAAAGGCTCTATACTTCTGACCAGAGCGATCTAATCCGTGACGCATGGCTTACTTTGACTGACAGATCCAGCATGCAGGATTGATCCAAAGCTGATGCAAAGGCGCATCACGGCCGTGGACCAACCTATAAAAGTCGAACAGCGGCGAGCATCTTCTCCCAGTAAATATTTCGCACAAACTGCATTCCACTGGGCAAAGAGCTCGTCACAAGTCCCTGCATTCAACACAAGTCTCCGTCACAATAACTCGTCAATAATGGAGCATTATCCGTATGACCCCGCTGAGCGGAATCCCGACCGCTCCCCATCCCCCCAGTCTCTAAACGCATGGGTGGGGAATACTATGGAAGTCAGAAACACTCACGATGGCCGTATCGAATTCCAGATCAGTCTGTCCAACTGGCCCTGTTGTACCTTTGAGTACATAGTGCCCTTAGATGCAGCAGAGAACGAGCAGCTGGTCCAGCAAACCCAATGGGAACGGAAGCATATGATAAGCCAGAAGGTTCAGATGGAAATGGATCTTTTCACTGGCCGTCTACTTGATGATGATGGTTTTCTGCGCCAATTGAGGCAACTTGCACAGCTATCGCATGATATGTTGATAGGCGAGCTTATATTGCATTGCGCTAAACGCTGGCCTTATGAGGCTGCCTTGGGACCTGGTTACAGGCGTTGGATGATGGGTAGACAATAGTCGAAGACGACTCTCAATATGAGAGTATCATTTACTTATCCTAGGGACTTAGTCGCTCACTATAAAAATTAGTACTCATGATGTTCTCACGGCATTGGCCATTCAGGCGAGCAAAGATGATCGGTGAAGTTTTCTGCGTGCATGTACATTGAGGCTGGAGCTTGAACCTGCTCCTCCTTGTTGACATTATAATAGAATGGTAGGTATTATAAAATATAAATATTACATGATGCTCAAGGGTCTCCGAGCTTAGTAGACTATAGCCCAGCTGCGGCCATGCTGTACAAGAAGAAATACACACCATGTGCAACTCGGCGTGTGATGGCGCGTGCACTAGTTACAACGCTCGTTCATCAATAGTCCATAGAATTAGGGTTGTCGATAGCGCAGCAACCACTACCAGCTGCACTGAAGCGCCTATATTTCTTCTCCACTGTTGAATCAACAAACCTCCACTTCTTGTCAACCACTGGCGGATTCGACCAAATGCTCAACACATGCACATGTAAAATTACCAAGATTACAAAGGCAAAATATACTTAATTTGTCCATCGGCTAGAGTGAGTAAGAAAATAACATGATCAACGTAAAATTCGAGCCTACACATGCGTATACAAGACTACAATCTGTCATGAACTTATGTAGAACTCCAGAGCCGAGATGTCTCAAGTCGCAACGAGATTCAACACCGCTGTGAAATCGTGGAGGATTGATGGCCCCTGAATTCATCTCCAAAACGACCATGCATTTCAAAGTCATAAGTCCACCTTGCCTCCGTGATGTCTCTTTCAGCACTTATGCAGACAGCATTAGCTAGCCATTGTATGCACAGCAGCCAAACTAAGTTCTGTCTGCTGATTTAAGCTCTCAGAAACGAGCCTCAACTGCAAATAACACATCTAGGATCTGCCCAATCCTCCAAGCCAATCTCCTCACACGATCACGCCTAGAGACTTTCACCTTGGAGAAAGAAATGATCGACGTCTAGTTGAGAGCTGAAGAAAAGCTTTAGGATGGCCAAGACCCTGCGTACTCTATATAAATCGCTGCTTGCAATCAATCAGGTTGCTGAATTCGTCTTGCACTAATGTGACTTGAAGGTCAAAGCGGAATACCTGAACTTCCTGGAGTATGGTGTCGGCAGGAAAGTTACGAATGCTTTAAGCCAAGGAAAGTGTGCTTAAGTCACCGCTAATAGCATCATTATTCACAGCAAGAGTCAACGCTTTGTCAATACTGGGCCAATTTTGAACTGAGACTCATGCGTTATGACTTAGATATCCTCCGCTGTATAGCAATAAATCTCATATCCCACTCGAATGGGTTACATGATAGCCAGCTGGCGAAGTCTGGAGTGAGAGGGTATACTGGCAACGTAAACAGACATATAAACACTGCTAAGATTGATAAAAGATGACCTGTGAGCTTGACCCTTCCATCCTCTTGTCAGCATAAGAGACGACCCGGTCTTTGAACTCATCAAGATCAAACTTTGTTACCCAACCTTGCTCCTGAAGGGCCTGTACAGCATACACGATCCAAGTCACACAGCTCTGCTGGGGATGCGTGTTCTTTACCGGTAGAGATAGGGAGTGAAACAGGCCATCTAGTTGAGCAAACGTGACATCCTCTGGCACCTCTCCGATAATGATACACCCAAGCGGTTTGACGTTTTCATCTGACTTGACATTCTCCTCGGCTCGCAGCCACCAAGTCATGGTAGGGTTGTGCATTCGGAAAGTAACTGGATTGATCTCGGATACATCGGTGGCTGAGAAAGCGTGATAGTCTCGTTCCTCGTGACCATCGGGCATGATGATGATGCCCCAATGATATGCCTCATAGCCAAAGACTCGCCGCTTGTCCCCGCGAGAGAAGTCGCCCCGATCATACAAGGCCACAGCGACTTGCTGTACCATGGCGAACAACTGCGCTTATCAGTCTCCTAGTATTGCGATACAGCGCGGTAACTGACCAGTCGAAAGGCTCATTCGAAGGCTGAAAGCTCTAGGAAACACGATCGGCCTTGCCAGAACACGACGCGCGTTGGTTAAAACTCGATATCCTGGTGCCAGACCAGGTTTTTTCAATGACCAGTATCGTAATCCACGGGCTGCACCGTCATCAATAGAGATTGGGCTGGAGTTTAGGCGCGCGATATATGAAACTGATCCATCTTGGGATTTCTCCGCGCCCAACGTTCAAAGTGGAGTGACGATCGACAGCGTTTGCAACGGAGATTCGTCGAGCGCTCACACGTGATCTGAAGCGAGGACCAATGAGGCGACGGACAGTTCACTGAGGACTCGAAAAGAGGAAACAGAGTGGGCGTCCAAAAAAAGTGCAGTCAACATACAAAACATAAGACTGCAATTTCGTAAACATTCCATTGCTGTCCCATTACGAGACAGAAACTTGCACCGTAAGCTTATTGGCGCAGAGTGTTGAGTTAGATCAGCCGGAGTGGATTTTATGCACCTTGTCTCTGGGGAGTTACGATATCGGAATTTCAGCCAGAGCATAGCCTCATGCAGTCATCCAGATTAGTTCACCGAGGTTGGTACGGGGTCCCGGACAAATAACTCTATCCACTGAGCTTACTCGCTCTGAGGATTCTCGCATTCGGGCGTCACCGACTAATGTCGGCTTACTTTATGTCACGCGATACATTACTTACAAGATCCCTTTATAGCCTCGTATTCTTGTCCTCAACATTAATAGCTCCTATGAGTCTGTCCCAGTGCAGCAGCGGCCGTAAGGGTGTCGCGGTATAGGCTGTTCGTTTCAACCAGTATTGACAGAGTCGACTTTGAGTTGGGGGCTTCTGTTAAGGGCACTCTGATTGGATTTGGGCTTGAATGCTTGATTGAGCACTGCGGAGAACGACAAGGGTCATGGTAACGAGAACCCCGAAGCAAAGGCAGAGGGATGCTTACACTGGGGGGATTGGGAACTGGCCGATTATTACGTGGCCTGACGGAACATGTATTGATGCTGCAATTTTCGTTTAGCGAAAACATGACGTCGAAGGAAGTATAAAAGGCCGTCTTATGCCCAAGCAAATCAAGGCATCAGACAACAAAGCAACTCCATCATCGAAGAACATCATCACCAAAACAGGCCTCGTGCATCATGCATTTCCCAGCCCTTCTCGCCGGCCTCGCCGCGTTCTCTACCACTGTCACCGCCGTCCCTGCGGAAAAGCCTCACGTTGGCGTCGCTATCCTCACCGTCAACGGACCCGAGGACAGCACTCTTCCTCTCAACGTCCCCCTCGGTATTCACTCACCAGAAGAACAATAAGCTCACAGAGCTGGAGTTTGTCAACGTGTACTCTACTGTGAAGGGCGTCAAGCCCCCGAAGATGGACCAGATCAGATGACAGATGTACAAGGATCAGTATGGCACTGTGCCAATCACCAAGGATCTCACTGCAGAGAATAGTGTTGTTAGCAAGAAGCCAATCTACCTTGGATGGGTTCTCTGCCGTGTCAAGGCGCAGAAGTAGGCTGCAGTAGTTGGGTCATTAGCATGTTTTATTTGTCTCATCATGTGATAGGCGGAGCTTTGAACATCGAAGACAGGACCAAGTGTAATGAGATGAGCTTTAATTTGACGATAATTAGGGTTATAAGAGATCATGTAGCTACAATTTCGCGTCAGGCTACCAAGTGTACCCGTGTCATCGAAATGTAATGACAATCTTAGTCTCCGTCCACAAAGTAGTCGTGAATATCGTGAGACCGAGGCTAGAACAAGTATTGAATATTCATCCGCGGATTCTCATTGCCTATTATATTCATGTGTCCTAGTGGATGATATGGTAGTGGCCTTGTGATGAAGATCACGAGGGGCAATGTTTCGCCATAGCAGTTTTAGCAACAATGTTGCCCTAAACAACACGCGTGCACTTCAGTCACAGTGCTCATCTTGCTGTTTAGTGTCTGGTAATAGCTTGGGGGTATCCTTCATGTAAGCCATTACTGGGCTGACGGTAACGACTTTGAGGTCTGAACATTCTGCTTCACGAACGTCCAGGGGAGGCCCTCCATCTGGAGAGGTTATGCAGGAAACACAAGCGTCTATAGTTATAATAGTAGTTGGCGCGAATTTTAAGGCTTGCATTGCGGTTTGGGGAACTTCTGAAATAATATCACCTGTTGTTGAAGTTTGTGGAGCATCATTTGTGGAAATGCTGTTCCTGGGTTTAGGTTAACATTTCTGATCTGATTGTTGTCCCCAAAATAGAGGTTAACGGATGTCCATTCTGCGATTTAGCAGAGCCGTCACACTCGGTGACAGTATCTGAGGTGACTCCAGACGATGCTGCATCCGAGGCTGATGCTGTCTCATGGGATTCTTCTTCTGATACAGGATACGACTGTGCCGCCACTACTCCAGGACTGCCTGCTGCTGCAGTCGCCAAGGATTTCAAGGATGACAAAGGTCGTAAGACGGTGGTTGTAGTATACAAGCCAGGTAATGAAGAGGTCATCCTCCCAGAGGGACTTTTGCAGCGTCAGTGCTTCCAGTGGTCGAGGGGTTTCATGGAGTGGTAGCCTTGACTGATGTAAAGTCGGCTGACGATGCAGAGGGGGTTTGGGATCGAGAGAGTGTCTTTCATATTGAAGTGGCATCCTGTCAGGGCGATTGCAATGCTATCTGTGGACTCAACATCGTATTGAGACTCAGTTGATTTGACGTCACAAGCTATGTTTTAAAGCTAAAGAGCTCATGTCTTCTATGCTCTTAGCAACCCTATACCATAGTTCTCCAGAGAAGACTGACATTTATTTGAGTCACGATGAACGAAGAATTCTCGGCAGTTATCAGGGAGAACGTACACTCAGCTCGTCACAAAGCGCCACAGCAAAGACAACTGTTCAACTTGGACCCGAACTCCCTATGTTGATTCAAATCATTCCGCCAACCAACAACAACTTCCTAGGGGGGCTATCGAAATTGCATGCGATGGTTCCACCTCGCTGTAAATGCCTGGACTCCAATTGCAGCTCAATCGTCAACAACATCCAATAGCGTAATTGGTTTAGTGGTAAAATTCTCCGTTGCCATTCAGCAGCCAGAGTCGGGGAGCCCAGGGTTCGATTCCCTGATTACGCATTGCCATCTCTTGAAGCTTTAGGAGTTTCTCTTTTGCTGTTCATAATTCATTTTTGTAGTGTTTTAGATATAATATAATTATGCGTAGCAAACAAAGTAAGTAGTTTTTACCTTTCTCTCTCTATATATAGATTTTAGTAAAGCTATAGTTATATAGTATAAGTTATTATATGTTAATAATTATAGTAAATAAGAGTATCTATTACTTAACTACCTTTAGTAAGAAAGAGGGGAGATCTTGTTTAAACCTTGATTTAAATAGCTTCTTTTCTAAGTAAGCAGTAAGTAGAGCTGGAATCGCTTTTATACTGATTGTTTGGTGGAACTTCTTGCACCATAACCCCCGACCATTTCAAGAATGACTCATCAAACATGTCGCCCAAAGGCCTATTAAACGTTGTTTAGCTGTGAATGGCCTCCTTGATCATGTCCGTACCAAATGCCCGGTGCTTCCCACAGTTGTGTTTTCGCGGGCCAGATGATCTTGCCACCTCTCTTCTTGCTTGTATCGCGCTTCTCCTTCATCTGTATGGACTCGGAAAACTCCAGTGTCTTGAGGTTCGTTATATACCCGTGGCAGGACACATGAGTATCGCGACCTTGGAAGTCCTTCGTCTTGTAGCTCAAGGTGATGTGTGCACCACGAGGATCCTTTAGCCGCTTGCCGTTGATGGTTGACATTGCGTGAATATTACTTCTGTTGATAGTTAGTGTTGCCACTATATGAAGGGGCCAGCTTTCTGAAAATATGGTTAGCAAGGATACATTACCTTATGAAGACTTCCTTCGGGTAGAGCTCTTGACTTCTTGCAGTTTGGTAGGCAAGGGTAATGAGTCTTTGTCTCCGAGCCTCAGTAGAAGGCACATTGCCCTTATGGAAAAAGTACTTGACCGTGTTAATACTAGACATTGCAAGGGACTTTGGAGCTTAGGGAACATCTATAGATAAAGCATATAGGGTCTTTCTCGTGAATAGATGTGCTTCATGTTTCTTTTTATAGCTGAATTTATATACTTTAATTTGAAATACACACATGAACCCTGATGAAAACACGAGGTAACAATGTTTAGAATCAGCTTTTCACTGCTTCAGTCTTAACTAAGGCTAATCTCCTGACTTACACATACACCAATGATGTAGAAATATTAAAATATAAATGGAAAATTTACTGATTGATACTCAAAGTTTATGACGCGTCAACGAGACATATCAAGCAAACACACTAAAGGAATCCAAACTAACTTCAGCTTTTACAAGGCAACATGCGCATGCTGTATCAGCAAACATCCAAGTATGTTACAATTAAGTTCAAATAGCTGAGATGAATCCCAGCGAGGGAGAGATCATGTAAAGGCTATCTGTCAGCAGGTACCAAAACCAAATCTCCCCCCCCCCCCCCCTCAGCTTCTGAATAGCTTCACTATCGAGGGTCTAAATTCTTTGCACTCGTGTCTCGTCACAGCGCCAGCAAGGTGTAGCCGTATTGACGCGAAACCTGAAGCCGAGTCTCACTTCTTTGAACTCGATACTGGTCGATCTCCCGCTACCCCAGCCACAATGGCCATCGCGCACGTCCACTCACTCTGCTATGCCCATGGTGGTAGATAATCTGCTCGAAACCAAATTACTTACTAACGCTGTACCGTATGTTAGGTTTTTATCCCGGCAATCTACTACTTCCACTTCCCCCAATGAGGAAGCTATCGATCAAGGGACTGTACGCAATATATGGCGAACCTATAATAAATCATGCTCAATACAAGAACGGGTCATTGGGCTTTTACCTTACGGCATGCACTCCCATCTTGTTATGCCCATGTAGCTCGGCGTACCATATGATGAAATTTCTTCAGAAGACGTCAAAATCGTCCTCAGCGACTTCGGTGATGTATTTCGACCTGAAGAGAAAAGTACTTTGAAATTCAATGCACCTTTCATTGTACGGATACCAGAAGAATTTTTCGAGCCAACAATGCCACTCACCCAGCAGGCCGACACGTGGAGTCTCGGTTGCGCGATCTTCGAAGTCCTTGCCTGGCGCTACCTCTTCAACCATTACCTTGCACATCTAGACGATGTCATAGTGCAGCAGACTTGCCTGAATGAATCATTCGTTAAAGAGCAGTGGGATAAATGGGAAATAGGAAAGAATTACTTCACTGAAGGCCTGATGCTACTCACGAACCCGCGTTTTTTCTTCTCTTGGTCGAGAGGCTTCAGCCAATGGATACAGGAACCAAGAGCATTGGGAGATGTGGGTACCCTCGCTTCGGATGAGGAGGCTGCACTTTTGGGCCTATTGAAGAGAATGCCTACAAGGAAGCCCACGGAACACCCACAGCAAGGCAGATATTGAGTTCAGAGTGGGCGAAGAACTGGGCGATGCCAGCTTATGACGGAGACAGAAGTAATCTCATCGAAGGGTTGACTCATCGTGAAATTTTGGAGTACTCTGTATGAACGGATGGCTGGGAGAAGGATTGACCAGGTTGATGAGCTCGAATATGATAAGCATAATGAGTAAACGCTTCCGCATGATCGAGGATCGGTAAATTGGCATTGTCCGAAACGTCGTACAGGCTTTGGGGCGGTGAAACGCTGTGACTCTTATCACCTTGGCATATGTCCATATACCCAGCCCACCGCGGGATCCTCGGACACCTCCATCACCATCCCACGCATGCCGAAGTCCCTCAAAATAAGAAAAGTATCAGTTGATTCCAAACCAATTCAGGCCATTATCTTATCTAATCAGTTATATTCGGACTCCACGTCATCCTCGGCATTTGAATCTCTTCCGAATCTCTTCCGCGCCCCCCGAAGCGATGATGTCAGCAAGCCCCCACACGAACCCCCTGCCCAAGGCTGAGAATTCGCATTCGTCA
Organism: Fusarium agapanthi; assembly: GCA_001654545.1. Taxonomy (NCBI): domain Eukaryota; kingdom Fungi; phylum Ascomycota; class Sordariomycetes; order Hypocreales; family Nectriaceae; genus Fusarium; species Fusarium agapanthi. The sequence goes on along the minus strand of LTDI01000103.1, from coordinate 84,157 downwards.
CAAGGGTTGTGAGGCGCTTCGAGATGGCGATTGGTCAGAGTCCGAGTCTATTTTTGTGATCGACGAATTGAGGAGTTGGGATTCGTCCACGCCACTGAGCAAGCCTCGTGCTGACTACTCAGCGAGTGGCTCATGTTAAGCAGGACTTACGAAGCCCGCCGGGGCAAGTCAGCTCTTTCACGGAAGCCATGGGAAATCGGTCTTTAAATATGCGCTGGCGTTCGGATATCTAGTGGCAATTCATCGCAGCCGCATTCGGTCCTTTTTTGCTCCTCGTCTTTTGCATGTTTTAGTTCGTTCGTTTTGAAAGCGCTCTAGTTTCAATGGATAGTTACGACGATTTTCAGACCACACCAACTGGCAAAGTCTCAAAGGCGAAAAAGGGTAAACCAGTTCACGTTTGTTCCGAATGCCAAAAAGTACGTTGCTCCATACAAGAGGTAGTCCCTGCTAACAAAACCAGGTATACACTCGCGCTGAGCATTTGAGGTACAACTTCTGCACTTACACTTGAGACGAAGACAGTATGCTCACCAGTTGATAGGCGGCATCAATCTTCGCACCAAGAGCCCCAGTTTGAATGCACAGTATGCCAAAGACGCTTCCATCGCAAGGATCTACTGGAAAGGCATTATAAACGGTGAGTTGAAAAGTTGTCGCAAACACGAAACGGCCCTGACGATGATTTGCATAAGACATGAAGAAGGAATCGATGAGCCTTCAGATTCTGGATACATGGAGTAATCACATGACGTTGAAGGAGTTTGGGGGTTTGTTTCATTATAAATTCGGTTATCGTCAACACAGTACACGAATGAGGCAACGAGAAATAGATAGACTTAATTTCATGAGGGACGATAGTGGGTTTATAGCTATGGATCTTTCCTTGATTTAGAGAATAGACGCACTGTATACATAAGTCAGTTTCAGTGATTTGGAATCCAATAATTTTATGTGGATTCAGGTATGTCCGAAATGTTATGTTAGAACCCGATTAAAATGCCCCAGACGCAGCGGTCTGAATGTGATTACGAGTTGGGTCCGATTGGGTATTACTACTATAACTTTTTAGCTTCCTTAGAAGTCCAAAATGTACCTGAATCAAAATCATTGTTATGGTAATAGTGCGACAACTTAAGAGTTCATAGAATCCAAGTGAGCAAGAATATCACCAGCAGGTGCGTGCATCTTACAGGGTAGCACAGCCCCAGTCTTCTCCGCCTCGCGTCGGCCGATATAGCCTGCAACTAATGTTTATCTGGTACATACGACCAAAGCTCGTAGAAAATACGGGATCCCGTCCGCTCTCCCATAGTCAAGCTGCGAAGCGCTGGATTAGTAGTTGGGTCGGTGACGACCAGCGAATCCCCGGTGTTGTATGTTTTTTTTGCCGTCTAGCCATTCTTACTTTACCATAAGACATAACATTCAGATTGAATTTCCTTTTTTTATCACTGTGCAGTATTTAATTGCTGGTAATTTCTTCTTTATTCTTCTGGCACTGTTTCTTCTGCTGGCATCTCAACCCCAAGCCCTACTAAAAACTCCACAATATCCGGTTTCTCGCGAGAGCATTCTAATAAATCCTCCTCATCTAGGGCATTGATATCTGCACCGTGACTAATGAGCAGTCTGACTGATTCCAAGCACCCATATACAATGGCATGAGCCAGAGGCGTAAGCCCATCTTCATCAACTGCAGCGACATTGGCCCCGTGTTCCAACAGCCGTTTCACTGTATGTGATGAATCTCCAATCTCAGCTGCAATATGCAACGCTGTTTGTCCATTCGCCGCCTGAGCCTCAATGTTGTCACCGCGATCAACAAGCGACTGGATCAGTGTCTCCCTGGCTCCAAAATGAGCAGCCAGGTGAAGGGGAGTATAGCCTCTCGTATAACACCGCCATCTCTCTTCCTCAGCTTCAAACTCATCATAGCTCTCTTCATCAATGCACGGCCATGCTTCGGCAGCTTGAAGATAAGAGTCTACCGACCTATGCGAAGTTGTCATTCTTAAAAAGTCTCTGTCATAAGGTAGCGAAGGCAAAGCCGCAAGGCTTGGTGACAGGGTTCTGGCGGCGTAGCAAAGAAACGGATGTGCTTTCAATCTCTCTTTGAGCTCTAGAGATGACCTGCAGGCGCCTTCGTGGTCGCCTCTTGTCAAATACAGAAATGTCGCCCTGATGTGTCGTGCATGGTATTTGTCGTCAAATACTTCATTTCGCAAGTAGTCCAACAGCAACGGTGATCGCAACTTGATGATCTTCGTTTTAGTGTCGATGAAGGCAAAGTCGGCGCACGCATTCGATATTTGTGTCAAAGTAAACACTGTATTGTCCTCATCTCTGATACCCCAGGCGATGAGAGCCTCCCATAGCATTGACGGAGTAAAGGTGTATCCATTTTCCTCGCCGTAGACCAGGTAGTAAAGCGAGCAGAGGACCATGTCTGAATGCTTTGAAGTTTCGATCCCGTTGACTAGAGCTTTGCAAAAGGCTTGGAAGACATCAATACTAGAGTTTGGTGACCATGACTCTACAAGGCTGAGAAAAGCCGTGTTCGGTTGTGATGCGATGTTGCGGAGCCAAGTCGGTATGATAGGAAGAAACCTAGTTTAGTTTAGCCGATGCTATCGCAAATACACCGTGAGGCTTACCGGCCATCAGCCATGTCCATAAGTTTCTGATATGGAAGCAGCCTAGTATTGGAATCATCCAGCACCTCTACATTTACAGGTGCCTCGTCAATAGCTCTGGCGTGGTATAGACTCAAATCCTGGTCGGTAGCGCGTACTGTGATCGTGTTGATACCAAAACCGTGAAACAGCGCGCGTGATGGCGGACCCCGACTGGTCAACATTATTCGTAATTGGGGTTTTTCTTTCAGCAGACTTCTCATCAGCTCACGCAACCCAGCCTCATTTGAGGAGTCGACCCCATCTAGGATGATGATAATCCTACAGAACGTCGATGCCAGCATCTGCAGTATAGTCACGGTACTGTCGGTGTCTCCCAATCCATCGTCAATAGTCTCCAAGATTTGGGCTGGTAGCGGAGATTCCTCCGGAAGTTGTGATACCAGCTGTCTAGTGACTGAGCGCAGCGCAAGGTTGTAGTCAGCGAGGTTGTACTGCAGCTCATGCCGACCAAAATGGTATACGGCGGCTCCGGTATTTGGTAGGATCTGGTGATCTAGAATATGGCAGACGAGATTTGAGGTAATAAAAGTCTTGCCAGTGGCGCCTGATTGCCGTTAGCCGTGCACAAAGAAGCAAAGGAAGTTGGTGAGATACTTGGTCCATGGAGCCAAAGCACGCCACCGTTGTTCCCTCTCAGTCTCAGCCAATCCTGTGTCGTCTCATGGTCGAAAAACCACTGTGCAACGCCGGGAATACGCGCATCATTGAGAAGTCGCTGTTGAGTGGCTGATTGATCCCCCGGATTTAACCGCCGAAGCAAGATTTTCCGGTCACTCAGTTGCATTATGGGATATGCCATGCAAGTATAAATAAACGGTTAAAGTATTTAATAACTCAGGGCTAACTATTTATCTGATGTGACCTTGGGCGAATGTCCGTGACTCGGCGGAGAAATGCACAGCCGCCACTCAAGGATTGGCTGCATCGTATAATAATCCCCCACTCGCTAGTTTTGTTTTGAAACAAGCCTCGTATTACAAAAAGGGAGCCTGATCCAGGCATCAACTAATCTTTCCCAGTCGTAAGATTCTGGAAGATCAAATCAGTTCTCTGTTTACCCTTCGGGTCATATTTGTCAACGTATCTCTCCCCAAATGGCTGTATCCAAGTGTCTGCAACATACGTATCAGTGAAGGCCACGCAATAGCTTCGATACAACCTGCACATCAAGTTCCTTGAAATATGATATAGACCTTTCTGTGTGAAGTGCGATCGCATCCCATACAAGCTGGACACTCCTCTCATGCCAAGACTTTCCATCTTGGTGCTGTTGTATGAACTCACGCGCCGCGAAAGCCCCGTCTACTTCGAACCGACGGCTAGCGCTGATAATGGGCGATTCTTCTGTCGTGTCCCAGACAAGGCCGTGCAGGAGGGTAGCGACAGCGTGAACTTCGAGGTCGATACTATTACCAAGTGTTTCATTGGCATTGATCATGAGGACTTCATAGAGCCAAGACCGCATGACGTGCTTGTAGATGGGGTAGGTACTATGCTTCAACGCAAATGCTTCAGCATCTTGAACGATTGGTGTGTTGACGACTGTGATGCCAGCGACTTTTAGCGTAGGAAATGACAATCCATTGCTGTTAGCTTTACAACTGTCACAGAAAAGGGTCACAAGGAGGAGAACAAGCCTGATCCGATGAATGAACATGATGATGGTATTTACATGGTACTTCTCAGTCCAGAAGGCTGCATCCTATTTATTTGGCTTTTGACCAATATATCATGCATACGATTAGAAATCACCAAAATTGTAGAATTAATAATTCACCAACTTTGAGCAAGAATTGCTGACGTGAGACTCCACATTGCATGAGGTGAATGTCCTACCTACGGACCAACGGTCTAGAGTCACGAAAGACAGACTAAATGTCTTGCGCAAATTCATCGATGTCTTCTAGTGCCATGACAGTGATAAACTAATTAAATAAGGGGCGCTGAAGACGTACAGCCATACACTGGGGACAAGAGTCACTCAGACTGCAAAATGTTATGTCAATACTTTTATGCATTTAGCCTTGCTCTCCATTACAGTTATCTTATCTGTGAATGCTAATGACTCAGGTGTCTTATACATGTCTTATAGTGTGTTGCTTTTACACGTCTACTGATGTATTTCAAGGTCAAAGCCCATACTTCAAAAGTATATGATGATCTATGAACTTTTGCTCCGAGGCTCTAATCTCTATCTATGACTGTGCTCATGGTTTCGATACTTATGGCTAGTCTCACACCTTGCTAACCTCCGGAAGCGGCCAGACCATGTCAGGAATGCGATATCCTAGTCTATCCATGTAGTACGAGGTATCGAGTCCGTGAACTCTCCAAGCAATAACTCTCTCGCCAAGTTCTTCCACTAAACCAAAGTTAGGCTTCATTATCCCCAGATGAGGACTCACATGTCTCGAAGCATCGGGCATCTCCCAGATTGACATCATAAGTAGCTCATCACCTGTTAGAAGACTCATCAGCTGTAAGAATTTGTCATCCGCAACCGTTATGACTTCAATATCGCCAGGCTTCATCAGCTGACAGCATTGGAGAGTACCTGGCTGGACTCCCTTTGATTTTGATAGCGTGAAAGCTGTCCATGACGTCCATTTACCCATGAACATATTAAGGGGGAACGGCTGAGGGGCAGTGTTTGAAGGGATCGGATGACGTCTAAAGAGGTGAGAAGTTGCAGCCTTGCGGCTCAAGAGGAATTCCACAAGATCGTGTGCAATCGAGAGCTTAGGATGGGGGTTGACGGTGGCGATCTGACCATTTAGATCAGTAGCCTCCCTGCGAACGAAATCGATGGTTGATTCCATGAGCATTTCCTCCTGCTTACGGTACTCCTCATCCTTCATTTCATGACCAATCTCATGTCTGTCATAATAAGACTCAATGAACGACAAAACATCGAAGTCCTTATCGGCCTCAACATCCGGTCGTCGACTTGGAACACCACGCGGCTTCTCCTCAACAGGTTTGACGACAAGAGAGTTGTGACGGTTCATAGTGCAAAATGCTGCTGTAATTTTCGTTTTGTTGTTGTTGTTGTTTGGTGCAGGTAATTCTGTGGTTAGCCAACATGATAGAGATCAGACGGAATAATCGGTAGCCCAGGCTCTTAAATATTAAGAGACTGACGCATTCGCGCAATGCGGCGTTCTGTTCTCATGTTCAGCATCATATCTTGAAACTTTCAAAGGGCTTTGTGTAGACAAAGGGCGATGCTATGGAGCACTGAACAAGAGCATTATGTCCCAAATATTAGGGGACAAAGCATAGCCAACTACCTACCGAAAGGCCATGAAGACAAGCGATTGTAGTTCGACGAACACGATGCTATTTGAACAATGTAGCTGCTATGTCAAAGCAAGAGACACTTCAATCGTCGCCCAAACCCGTCTAGCGTGCACTAGGAACTTTTGCATCTTAAGCTTATTCGTATGGTTCATGACCCCTGTCCCCAAGCTCTTCATCCACCTTCCAAAACCGTGCAACCTCAAGAAAAAACTGCCCATTGCCCAATTAAAGCCTCTCGGCATTCTTGGTCTCGCGGGGTTATCGTTCTCTGCCAAGATGACCCTCATCTGGTGCAACATCGATCGGGCTTGGTCACATTTTAGTGCAGTCAAAGTTCGACTCTCGTTGGTGCAAGCAAAAGTGCCTGGGAGTCGTCACCGCTAGCGATAAGGCCTCCACTAAAGAAGTCTGCTGGCGATCATCATAGCAGCTTCTTGGCTAGGTATGACCTTCCAGAAGCGAAAGTGTTCCCGTGAACTTGTGTTGGTCATGATTCCCCGCCACGGATTGACTTTCTTGGCATTGGGATTGCCTCTGATTGCGTGACTTGCTTGTCTGTATAAATAGAGACTTTCCGCCTTTGTGCGACTCTCCCCGCTTTCGTTGTTACGACCAGTTCAAGTATCGTACATTGCCAACATGAAGTTCAGCACTGGTGTCGCTACATTGTTGGCTCTGGTTCCCAGCCATGGCCTCGCCAAGACTCACAAGTTGGAGTCTAACAAGATCCAAGCTGGCATGAAGACCAAGAAGTAATCAACCCTCAATCCTCGAACCAGCGGGAAAGTGTTAATAGTATGCAGCCTCATGTCGAACCTCGAGGCCTTCAACGACATTGCCTTTGCCAACGGTGGTAACAGAGCCTTTGGTCTTCCCGGATACGACGCTTCGGTGGATTACATCTTCAAGCGTATCTCAAAACTAAAGACCGCCAAAGTCTGGAAGCAAAACTTCCCCGCGCTCTTTGCATTTGTGGACTCAATTGAGCTGAAAGTTGAAGATACACCCGTCTATGTCTACGGCCTGACCTACTCTCCCTCCACGTCTGCAGAAGGCATCACCGCCGAGATCGCGCTCGGTCCCGAAGGTGCAGCAGGTTGTGACGCCTCATCATACAATGATCTCGATGTCAAGGGTAAGATCGTTCTCGTCCAGCGTTTCCGCTGTCCTACCGGCGGAACTCTTGCTGGAAGAGTGATTCCTGCTTCTGCGGCTGGTGCATCCGCTGTTATTATCTACCATGATCTTACGACGAATGTAACTGCTGGTTCTCTTAGCCAGCCTGATCCCGAGAAGCATGTCCCAGCTGGCTTTATCAACCTTGTTGATGGTGAGAAGATCAAGGAGAGGATTGAGGCTGGCGAGACCGTCACGGCGCATTTTCAGCAGACGCAGACTATTGAGGAGAGGATTACCCAGAACGTTATTGCTGAGACTAAGGGCGGTGATCCTCGTAACGTCATCATGGTTTGTAACTCACTCCAATGAGCAACAGCTATACTAATGACCACCTAGCTCGGTGCACATCTTGACAGTGTCCAAGCCGGCCCCGGTATCAACGACGATGGTATTTCACCCTGCCGCGTTTCATCATGACTCCACTAACACAGTTAGGCTCCGGCTCATCCCTCATCCTCGAACTCTTCCTCGCCCTCTCAAAGTACAAGACCAAGAATAAGATCCGCTTTGCATGGTGGGGAGCTGAAGAAAACGGCCTCCTTGGCAGCAAGCACTACACCTCCACCCTCCCCGCCAAGGACGTCAACGACCTTCTCGTCTATCTCAACTTTGACATGGTTTCCAAGGGTTTCTTCGGTGTAGCTGACACAGATGGAAGTTCCCATGGATCAAAAGCTCCCAAGGGCTCTGAAGTTACGGAGAAGATCTTCACAGAGTACTTTGAGAGCAAGGGTATTGAGGTTACGCCCGCTGTTTTGACCAATGGCAGTGACTATGCGCCTTTCTGGCAGAACTTGAATAAGCCTTTTGGATTCTTGCATACTGTAGGTGAAGTTATTCGATTGTGACATTACAACTAATGAAAGTCTAGGGCACGGCTGTTGCACAGGATCCTTGCTACCATCAGGCTTGTGACACCATTGACAACCCCGATTCCAAGACTCTCACTATCAACGCCAAGGTAAACCTTCTACTCATGCCCTTCTACTTATGGCTCTGACATAAGCAGGCTGCTGCACACATTCTGGCTGTCCTCGACGACAGAGGAACAAAGCTCATCCCCAAGACTAAGACCACTGTGGCTTCGTTGCAGGGTCTTCAGGAGCGAAGTGTCGGACCTGATCTGGCTCAAATTGACGAGCTTGAGGCGATGGGTATTCGACACTTGGGATGCGGTATTCACGAGATCTAGAAATTTATATCGTATAGTTAGATCGATTAGAAAATGACGTGATGAGTTATGAGGAGTACTTTGTCGATAGAGGAAAGCAATCTGACCGTATTCGACAGATGAACTCATTCGCCCGCGAACGTGTCAACAGACCTCCACTTCCAATTCCTAAATCTCTCATAAGCCATTGGATCAGTGCCCCAATACTGACATATGTCCTCCGCTGTCAACATCCTCCAATCTCTTTCAAACTCAGGCGGCCTCGGTGCCGACGTATCAACTCCTTCATCCCACGCTATCAAGTCCTTTCTCTTGGCCCAATCTTCACCCGTAACTTTACAGGCTTTGCTACGCTTGCATCTCTGTCCGCAGGATTCACACTTATAGTTCTTCCAATCTTCTGCGTGATCGACCTTCCAAGCGTCCGATTTGCCGTGGGGATATGAACATGATCGCCTCGTATGACCCATCTTGTTCTTGAGTCTATTATCGTAGTACCGTTGTGAGAGTTCGTGAGTGCTATAGCGTTGGGGATGGCCATGGCGAAGAGAGTCGCGATAGAGTACGTCTGTTGTTATCCAACAGCTCGAACCTCTTTCTAGATATGTCTCGAGAACGTAATCACTTTTAGTGAGCATCACTCAATCACATATGTCCTTTGTATCAAATTCTGTCGGCATGGATGAGTCGACTACCGTGACATTCACCCGCTCTATTTCAAGCTTTTGGAGGAGTTCTTTGTTTGTTGGATCCTTCATCTGTGCCTCAGAAAGGAAAACTTCAAAGTCATCGCGAGACATCCTCCAACTATCGGGCTTGGAGTTATCCAGAAGCCAGTCAAGCACAAAAGCGTCGAAAGCATTGGAAAAACCGATGATGTAGTGGTGACGGAGACCAGGCGGAGGTGAGCTGCGAAGTCGTGGAGCACCAGTTCCAGCAGGGTCGTTATGAACTTTCTGGCCGACCCATGACCATAGAAACATTCTGAGATTGGCCCAACAGCTTTCGTAATATTCCATTTCCTTGTCTTTGTCGATAATGGTTCGTATGTAAGCGATTCTTGTTGGTCTTCCATTGCTGCTGGAACAAGTCGATTCGCGCATACGATGGGATTGAAGATCAACGCCCGGAGGGTAAAACAGCCTGTAGAGGAAAAAGACTCAGTGTTGACACTATTGATTCAATGTCGTTCAGAACCTTGGCGATTTGTATTCGCTACCAGGCGTAATAGTAAAGATGAAGTCGGCAAGTGACTCACCGCAAATCGAACCATCTCAAATACGAAACAGACCTGTTGTTGGTGTTTGGATCCTTAATTAAGTAGCTCCAAGTAGCTGTTAGCCCCTAACTGAAGTGCCGAAGTGACCTTACAGGTACCCGCCCCAAACCCGACGCTAAAATAGTCGTTAATCTTTGTCATGCCTCTGTCAGACTTCTTCCAGCACTTGATGACAGTAATTCACCTGGATCCAACAACAGGGTCAATTTTTGGATACCCTTCCGGTGGAAGAAGTGATTTGGTGAATTTCCAGATGGAGGATCGCCACGATCTGTCCAGTACAGGGTTTGTGTGCTCTCGTCGAGTTCCAAGTCAACAAGGTTCGGGGAGTTTGTCAAAAACTGTCTCGACTTGTGTTGGGCTATCAATCTTGGCTCGGAAGATACGCCCTTATGATCCTTTTGATGGGCCTTTTTGTGATCAGTAGAAGTACCCATTTGACTCATATACTGTGATACCAACACACGAACGGCACATATCTTTTCTGTCCTCTGCACTTGAGCCAGTTGACACCAAGACCTCGACGTCGGATCCATCAAGATTACAGCGCATGACCTTCATTCCTTCTCTATCGCACAAGTACAACTTCCGACTCTGTCGCGATAGAGTAATTTGCTTCGGGGTATAAATACCGACAGTACCAGTGCTCATAACAGTTGTTCTTTCGGAGCCGTCTAATCTTGAGCGCTCAATGAAGCCATCGTTTGATTTGAAGGTGAAACCCATGTTTGTCAAGTAAATGAAGCCATTCTGGTGATCAATCGTGATGCCATCCGGCTTGGTTTTCATCTGATCATGGACGGTCCCAAGATCGCTTCCGTCAGTATAGTATGATAGGATGCGTGCGACCTTCAGGATTGGGAAAATCGGACAAGTCTGTGTCGTAGATGTAGAGACGGGGTAAGCTGAAGGATTGCATGATGATAGGATGTGAATCAGAAGGCTCAGTCGAGAGTCGTGTGCGACAGTGTTGATTGCACGCAAATATTCTGATTCAGGCCTGAGAAATCGAAAATCGTGGTCCTTCATGGAAGGCATGTCTCTCTTTTGAGGAGTCCAGGAGGCGGTGGAATTTCATCATAGCATTGCCATCGGAGATCGAGTGGGTACAGATCCACGCGCCGGGCTTACGAGGACAGTCGGCGCCGACTTCGCGCCGCGAGACAAAGCCTGCATCATGAACTCGGCCGGGTTTCCCGTGATGAGTGGGACCGGAACCGGCTCGTGTAAGTATTCCTTGAAGAAGACCCATTGGGCATGCGAACCTACGCATGGCGATCTTCATTGACTTGGCTGTTAGTGAAATGTCTATTGCCTTGATGGTATAAGCTGCAGTTCTAAGTCGATGGACTGCAAAATCAATGGTTCTCGTGATAGGCGGTAAGACAAGAAATTCGGGATCTTGCGACAATACGACAATAGTCAATTTCTCATTTTTGATGGCCGGTGCTATGGAATCGTAGCGTCAGGGCCCAACTTGAATGATAGCCTTGATGAAGAGCGTAAGGTCTTGTGCTGTGAGCGTCCTGGGACTAAGGGTCTGGCCGCCCTGGCACCCCTTAGACGCGGCGAACGAAAGGCTGTAGGTCGGAATCCACAAACACTAGTGAATAACGCAGGAATTTGAACTGAGCCAACATCTAGCTGTGCTGCTTTACCTAGCCTGACTTACCTGGAGATGGTTCTCCTTCATTGCCTCTACAACTAATGCTGCAGGTTCTGTCATCGGGTTTTACCGGGAAACGCCTGTTTGTAAAGATTATGGATCTACGTTAGATGCTTAATCTTAGTTGTTGTCGTCGTTTCCGGTGCACTGGCTGTTGTGACACCAGGGTCTTGCGTTGCATCGACTAGCCTTGCAGCATTGACCGGAAACCTTGTGGGTTGTGTCTGGCTGCGGCTGGGGCCAATCTGCATCCGGGGTCAATCTGTATTTAATATCTAGCTATTGCGTATACTCCTCATATCACTGGGTCTCAGTTGATTGTGCATACATAGGAGAGTTCTCTTGACTCCTGATTCGTTACCAAGCTGGACTCAGCTGACGCGGCCCTTACTGGCTAATTGTTTTGACGCGTAATTTTCTATCGGGAAGAACCCACATCCCTTGACCCCATCGCACTTTTGATCCGGCCTATCAATGACACTCCGCTAATGGGCTGCTTGAGTCATGTAGCATGCATGGGCTTTAAGCTTGCCTTACAGCATCCCTATTTTTTCGACTTCCTTCAGCCGTACTGTTGCGACATCTGCCAAAGTAGAATGACAGCCAAGACGGACGCTTCTGAGAGTGCCAAGCCGAAGTACAGACGTGCATCTGCGCGCAAAGTCCGAACAGGCTGCAAAACATGGTTAGTCGAATATAGTGCTCTTCGGAACCCTCTGCTGACAGGATCGCGGCAGCAAGTGAGTTTACGTGCCCACCAACTTCGATTCGTTTCGGGGTAGTCGGGGGAGAAGAGATTGCTTACTAAATAGGATCCGACATATCAAATGCGATGAAAGCCGCCCTCGGTGTCGTCGCTGTCTCATTCATGGAGTGGTCTGTGATGGCTATGCACCCATCGAGCCCAAAATCTCAACGAAAAAACGGCATCAAGACAAGAGTAATATCGAGGTTTTTGAGCTTGATGACGCGCCGCCTCAGCCTATCTGTTACACGCCTTTACTACCACCGGCGCTTTTCCAAAAACAACCTTCATTGCCCAGGCGTAACCAAATCGTCGTTCTAGAAGGACACCATCATTCGGCGTATCCACTATCTTTGGAGTCTCGTGTCGCAGAGAACCCGGAATTAGAGTTGGCCCCGATTCAGAGACAGCTACCACTTCGAAGTGAGAAAATGCTTCCCAGTATTGCCGAGCTCGTTCAATACACGGCGATATCGGCAAGATCCAACCAGGCGTCATTACCCAGGGTTAACCAAAACTTGCCGATTACTTGATAGAATTGGCCGGAACTTCGCGTCTAATATCCTTGGATCGATCTTGTCACGGAATAGATTACGACGGCAGCGTCCTTCTTCCACGTCTCCGTCAACCCTTTGGCGGCTGGCTCTAGTCCGAGGAGGCTATTACATACATTGATATGTAGCATCGCTGAAAGCGGCGAATAAAGTCAGAGGGTCACGTTCACGACGCCATTAAGGAGTGGGAGACGCTGCATTATGTCCACACTATCTTCTCCAACTCACGTATCGCTCAAAAGAGATACAGCTGGAAAGTTGTTTAGCAAAATAATAGAAGCTTAATGCGAAGGGTATTATGCTAAGCTTGAGGGAAACCGAGGATATAGCAACCCCACAGAAGGCCGACATTGGGGGAGGTAGAGGCTCCGTGATCCGGAAATGGATAGGTTATTGCTCAAGGACAGAGATCAGGACAGAGATCAGGCCAGTTTCTTCCAAAAACGTCATGGGATCGAGAAACAGGCCTTTGGTATCTTGGTGGATGGTGCAGGAGATACAAAGGATCACCGACATGGATCGTGCTCAGACCGCAAACAAGGTGCTGAAGGTTTCTAATACATATGCAAACACTGAAGACGTCTGCTTTTGATATATACACATCGGTGAACAAACCAGAGTAACAAGTCATCTCGTAATAGAAGAGAATGTCTCGCTTGATTTAGTGAACCCTAGATAAGCCTCGACAATGATTGATGAAGGCCGTTGGAAGGAAGCTGCTGTCCGTGATAGGAGGAACATGGAACTGATCATCAAGGAGGCTAGCATCTGACCTACCTTTGGAGTCCGTGGCTGTTGAATACCCAGCGCTCGCTAGGCTATAATTTCGAACCTAGCAATAGAGATCTGACACCCCTAGGTTTTCGTCAATTGTTGCCGGGCTCAGCCTCTTCCCGAATGTCCTCTCCAAGTCAGATTGTAGTTACGTGGCAGCTGACGAGTCTGGTCCGATATTCCCCAGATATGTGTCAATCGCGAATAAATTAAGTCGAGCAATACTCTGCTGATCATGATCAGATGTTATAAAGCTTGCTGATAACCTAGGCAGTGTAAAACCGAGCACTGAAAAATCTACCTCATAATCGTTAGATGTGATTTAAGATAGCCTTAGAGTAGACGCTGGATGTGAAACTGGCGTACCAGCGTGGCGATCACTTCCACTTCTCAGTAAATGTGCCATGAAATCCGGAAGGTTATATGGATATTACTGGCCACAGGCAGGGCGGCTTTTTGTGCCCATCGGCCTTGTTTGGGTTTGATGCCATTCACTGACTCCAACACCTTGCAAAGACCGAATTGGAACCCGTGTCACGCGTGCGCCTACAATCTCTAGAAGTGAAATATTACCGCGCGCACTGAACATGCACATGTCACATACCATGATCTTGACATCCTCCCGAGTCAAACAAGAAAAGACCATGTAAGGTCCCTCGGACTTTCGTTCAGTGTCCCCAGGATGAACATGCGGGATAATAGCGTCAGTGCTGTTGCAGATATTTACATCGTCCGCAGGGTTTCCGAGAATGCTGCAATGAAGCTCTGCTATGAGCAAGAAGCTATCGAAGATCGGGGGATTCGAACATGCACATCATAGAATAGTAAGCAAAGGAAGAAGAAAAAGGCCGTGGCGGTATCTCTAGCCATGAGGTTAAAGAAACACATTGAGCAGTGTCCCCCAACACGAAAGACATGGCGCCTAATGTCTATTATCTAGCTTTAACTTTGTCTGTATCATGCTCCTGCCTGGTAGAATTAAGTTTCTTTGGCTGATATGATTTTGGTGATAAGTCACGAGGTTGATAAGTATTGGCTGTCTTGTCATCAAGCTTTGAGGTTATTCAGCGATGGATGCATACTGAACTTAATCAACCTATCCAACATAATAACATGCTATCCGATTCGATCTCTTAAGGATAGACTAAGTGCTAGTGTGAGAAGTTATGGAGATTTCACTTTAGGCACGCGTGCACCTTTAGTAGATTTGTCATCTGCACTCATCATACTAATGGTATCAGACGCCCTTCCAGTATGTAATTATGGACGAGGAAGCCCATTGGCAGATATCTGATTGTAATGATTGCATATCATATCTTCAAGAAGTTAGAGCTGTTGGTATTTATGCATGAAAATCTTTGGTAATTTTCTATGAAAGATAAGATAGTCTAGATAGCTAAACTAAAAAAGAATCGAACGGTAGTCTGTTAAATCTATGGAGTTGATAGAGAATGTGTCCTCAAAAACGTGGGCGACGAGGTAACTTTCGTGAACCATTGCCGATGACAGCTGCATTCACCCGCCCAGCCTCTAGCAGATTCCGTTGCAGTTCGGCTTAGCGACGTAGTTGACAGTGAGCATTCCGTGAGACTTGAGATCGTTGTCGCTAGGATAGAACGCAGGAACACTGCCACACTTGGCGCATCCATGGTTGACCAGTTCCTGAAGCAGCCTCTTGATGTCCTTGCCAGGCAGACCACCGGTGTTCTGGAGGAAAGCACAGAATCCGGTCCCGCCGACGTTCTGCCAGCAAGCGATGTGCTGGCCGTTGTAGTACCACTTGTTGTCGTTAAGCTTCTGGGCGGTTTGGAGAAGGCCAGTCAGCTTGTAACCGACGTTGGCGCAGTTGCTGCTGCCGTGGCAGTTGATGCCCTCGGCAGAGACACCAAGAGCAATGGCAGCAGAAGCGAGGAGAGTGGTGAAATGCATTCTGGATCGGGTTTGTTAGTAGGAGGTATTTTAAGTTGGCGGGATCTCTTACTCGAAATTGGCTCCGAGTAAGTTGTGAAGGATTTGGTGGAATCTGATGGGCTTTGAAGCTTTTGTGAGATGATTGAGACTGTTGTGAGTTGAGAAGTTGGATTCTTGACAGGAAATATCACTTCATTTATACGTAAGTCCCTCTCTCCCTCTCCCTCAGTGTTTTTGATACACATGCAAAGAGAAATATGCCATCAATACTACCCTCGGCATGTCACCCAGAGATTTGGCCTCAAAGCCACGACAGATGTAGTAGATTCCAATCCTACGGCAAAAGTGCTTTGGATCATCACAGGAATGAGGCTATCGTATGTTCCCTGTATGGTTCGGCCGCCTGCGGGATATGGGTTTTATGGACCATTCCTCTTTCGTAATAAGTTTGTAATGCTTCATAAGCCGCAGACATATTATAAAGCTCGTATATGTGAAATTTAATTACGTATCTGCAGCGCTGCAGCTATTTATCTCAGCATAGACCATCATCGTCAATGTCGTATCCCGAAGGTCAAAACAGCATATGCTTCATTTTAGGCGCCGATCCTCAACCACGCTGCAAACCCGATCCAGTCTTGTTACTCTTTATTGACTCAGTAATTATCGGATATGATCTACGACTGTAAAAGGTTCGGGTCACATGTCTCTTGAATACCTCATGTATTATATATAGGCATTCCATAAACATATCTAGAGTGCATTCTAGAGTATTAACCAAATCAATTTCTATCCAATCGGTGTTAGGTGCCTAAGGTTGTACTTCTCGGTAAGCTGGAGCCCAGTATAGTGGGTAAATGGCCAATTTCATATGAAGGTGGCTCCAGACAAAGTCCCACTGTGTCGTGAACCTCAGCTCGGACACAGCTGCTTTTGCATCTGCATCATCATCACATTCTGGAACCAGAAAGACCTTCGTGTTCTACAATGGAGACCGAACAGCAAAGTGACCTTCCTCTTCCGCCAGAGATCGTCACATTGGTATGTTTGACTCTGCCGAAACCCGACCTGCTTCGCTTGAGATTGGCCACTCATCAATTACATGATGCAGCGACTCCATTCGTTTTCAGGGTCTTTCATCTTAGACTTTTTTGGAATTATCACGCCTCTGTCGCAACCTCACCCCATTGGCGGAGCTACATGAAGGAGATTGCCATTGACACGAATATTGGCATATTGGACTGCTGCAACAAAGGAAAGCACGAATGCAGTATATTAGTTATAAAGTCGGCACGTCTTGTCCTTGAGTGAATCCAACTCATATCCGGGGAAAGGGTCAACTAGACCATGGTTGGGCACCAGAAAAGGATACTGTCGGAATCGATGATGCCGTGGACGAACTACTCATGGCAACTCTTCGGGACTGGATTTCAGGGGACGAAAAATGGCACAATGGAGAATAAGACTTGGTTTGGATTCTGACGGTAAGACTAACTTTCAGCAAGCATCACTGGTGTCATCTGAGCCCAATAGATGCCAGATAACTTCGTTTCGCATCTCGGCCGTGCTTTGGCATTGAATGCCATCAACGTCACATCGGCACTTGAATTGGTCCAACCTGTAAAACTCGGGCCGGTCCCCGAGTATCCAATGTTCACGGATTTATCTCATCGATTTCTTCGTTTCAGCTTCCAGAAATTTTCTAGATTTCTTCTCTTGCGGATCGGGGGCTGATTATGGAGATGGTGACGATGGATGATTCTTGTGGAGTCGAAAAATGGGATTCTTGGTGTTTGAAGATTTGCGATCGAGAACTTGCCGTTACACCGACTTTATCATTCTCAAGTAATAAAAGTCGAGCATCCGACTATAGTCCGAACTATCTCGCCAATTTATATCTTGACCTGCCTCACATCTTCACTTATTACTCTTGGGTACACCCTAATCTCTCTCATAACCATCAACATGTCACAAGAACCCAGAATCCGTGATTTATACTGTCCCGGTACTCATACCGACCGCGCATTTGTCCCCGTTCCCCAAGACACAAAACGCATCTTCCGTCTCATCGCCTCTCAAACTCCCGGCTTCCATGAATCCATCATTTCAAAAGTCAGATTCACTGGCGACAAGTTCCCAGTCATCTCCGGTCCTATTAAGGCTGTCTCAGTAGCTGCCGCTCTCAACGCCATGGCTGGTGTAGTAGCGGATGAGATCCTTACTCTTCGTGGTGTCGAGGACAAGGAGCGAAAAGTAACTGTCAATACTACCCATGCTGGACTTTGGTTTGGCAACATCGCTACTGCATATGTTGATGGCAAGGATGTCCTTACATTGGCCAAGTCTAGAGAGTTAGAGAAGCTGTGGCCAGATTGGGAGAGAGGATGGGTTGATACGCCTCTCAAATTTCGCACCACAGGGCTTTATCATACCTCTGATCCCGACGTTTGGTACTCACTCCACGGCTCCATGAACGCAGAGCCAGGTCTCAAGTCTATCTGCGTGGACCCATCTGATGCCATCACCTCCAACGAAGAAGCAGCCGTGCACATCGCAAAGTCCACAAGCAAGATCTCACCTGAGAAGCTTGAGTTTACAATCCTTGTCAACGGCAATTGCGGCAATATTTGCTTCACACCTAAGCAATGGAATGAAAGCGAGATGGGCAAGTCCCTCGCTGCTCATCCCCTCATCAACGTCAAGGTTCAACCTCAAGCTATTCCTAAGCCTCCCGTTGCCTTCCCTCCTCTTGATCCAGCCGATAAGCGCCCGCTGGACGGTATCAAGGTCGTTGAGATGGCTCGTGTTATCGCTGGCCCTCAAATCGGCACGATCCTTTCCAGCTTCGGCGCTGATATTATCAGGGTCAACCCCCCTCACCTACCTGATTAGGCAAAGCCGCAATTAAAGAGTGACTTGAGAACAAAGTGAAAAGGGCACCTTCTGGCTTTTTATTATTAAAGTAAGGTGTTTAAGGTTTGCTAAGTAATCTATTGACTGGCTATTGGTTAGATTTAGTTAATTAGACTGGCTATTAGTCTATTAGAGGCCTATAGGGTCTTTCCTAAAGTAAAGCTATTTGTAAAGTCAGGGCAAGAGGCTAAAAGGTTAAAGTACCAATCGGTCAGTCAGTCAGTCAGTCAGTCAGCCAGAAGAAGGTCCTTCCGGAGCCACAGGCGACGGATTGGGTTGCCCTCCGCTTAAGGAGGCCCCTGGCAGGGTTCCCGAAGGGTTGCCGAAGGCAAAGGCTGGCTGCAGGCCCCCCTAGAGGGTAGTTATAAAATTCCCTCTATAAAGATCGAAGAAAACCTCCTCTATTAGAAGAAAATTCCCTCTTTTGGCACTGAAGATAGCTTCAAGAAGAGGCAAAGCAAGAAGACCGTAGGGTCAAGCTAGGCGGAGGCATTTGCCTTGCCTAGGATAACAGCAGGCTGTCAGCATCAGGGTCTTGTATCAACATTATGCAACTCACTCTCAACGCCGGAAAGCGCACTATCGCTATTGACCTGCGAGAGCCTGAGGATTCAGCTATCATCAAGTCTCTTATCGCCGATGCAGATGTATTCATCCAAGGTTTCCGTATGAATAAGATGCCCAAGTTTGGCCTTGGATTGAACGACATTGTCAAGATGGCTGGAGAGCGAGGTCGTGGTATTGTTCACGTCTCGGAGAACTGCTATGGCCCTGATGGCTATTATGCTGAGAGGCCCGGTTGGCAAAAAATCGCTGATGCGGCTGCTGGATCAGCATATGTCACTGGCCGTTCTCTTAACTTGCCCAACAACGAAGCTGTTCTACCTTCACTACCAATCAGCGACATGACCACCAGCGCCCTCGGCGCTGTAGATACTCTTCTCGCCCTTCTCAATCGTGCCATCACGGGCGGAAGCTACGCTGTTCACGCATCTCTTGTCGCAGTCAACGAGTTCGCTCTCCGATCTGACGTCGGCCTCTACTCACCCGAAACAGTTGCTGAGTGTGCCAAGCGTTTCCAGTGGGCAGAGATGAGAGGATTACATCATGTTCTTGATCTTTTGATGACCGTTTCGGATGGCTGGAAGAGAGTCCTTGGTAAGGAGTTGGCGGAAGACGGTGGATGGTGCCAAAGCTTTGAGACAAGCGCTTTTGATGGAAAGAGGTTAAGTATCCTGAAGCCTGTTGTTAGCTTGAGCGATGACGAGGTGACGCCGCGATGGAAGATGCCCAGTGTTCCTTATGCTCATCAGAAAGCTGAGGGCATCAGGTTTTAGTAAAGGGATTACTCAAATAGAAGAGACGAAGTATACGAATACCCAGAGATAGAAAATCAATCGTGCTTTTATCGGAGATCTTAGCGACGCGACCGGGCGGGAGGTTCTTGCTGGGCGACTACACGAGGTGATTAATCTTACTTGAATACGAATACTGCAACGGTGTATGTGACGGACTTGTCAGGAGGTATAAATGCTGTCGACCTGAAGACGAAGACAAAGACATTGCTGTTTCCTGAGCTGAGAGATATCACAGTTGGCGCGAACATTGGATGGAATATATAAGCTAATAGACTGTTAAGCAATCGTAATACACATTTTTCAACGATGAGTTCAAGTTCGTATGCGTGTGGTGTGATCTGTCCGAATCAACAGTGAAACAATACGACTGTGATAAGGTTCAGAGGTTAAAAGAGGCTTCAGCCCCAAGGGCACAAAGGTAAAAGACACTGTGGTCGAGCTGGCCGATCTGTTTGTTGGGAAGCAATTCAAAGCAACGAGAGCCAATGACAAAGGATAAAGTTTCGTTTGTACACAGGCGATCAAAATAGGGTAAGGTTCTAGTATTGCACGTTAAATTGGATAAATAAACGCCTGTTAAGCTGTCGTTCAATCAACAACCTCTTGTCCTGAAAGTATAATAGTGTATATAAAAACAACAGTGCTTTGATATAAAAAACTTTCCATTAAGTGATGGTAGGAATATTGACGCAAAAATATATAATAAAGCCAGTCCAAACTATTCGCCATGAATTTCTTCTTACCAAGTCCTAATTCATTGCTTATTCTTCTTCTCTTAGCCTGTCACACTATTGTCTCGACGTATAATTTTTTATAGAAAAGATTGATCAAAATGCCGGGAAAAGCTAACGGTATCAAATGCCAGTCGACAAATCTCACCAAAGAAGTAGAGATGGGAGACTCACTTCCCAACGGCTCAGGAGGATCTATTACCCCTCCACCTGACACGGAAGCCAAAACGTCGATACGAACCGTTCGGGTACCTCAAATTCAGGCCTTACCAGAGGGTGTACCCCCTTGCCCGACAGCGCTCGAGACCGAAGACTACTACGGTCTCTGGCGCAACAAACCCCGACTCCTCGCGCGATCAAACTACCCCGAGGATCAGTGGTCAGGCCTATGCAACGACTGGTCGTATGTCGAAGATTCCCATCCATTCAGACGTCTCTGGTCAGATCCGGAGGGAATTATCCAGAAGGAACTGGCTGGTGCGCTGGAGTATACGAAGTGGAACTCCTTTGAGGCCTTTCGAATCGGAAGTGCACAGCAAGCAAGTCAGGTGAAACTCCTGATTATTGTCGAGGCCGAATCCACGACTTGGTCTCATGCCTGGGTTGTCGCAAGGATTTGTAGGGATATCTTGAGGGGTTACAACATTACAGATGTTGAGGTTGAGGTTCAGGAGTGTGCCGGTTGTTGGGTTATCACGCGAATACGAGATTCGGTGGGACCTGAGGTGACTGTACAAGATTGTCCCTTTTGTCTATAACAAGGCTTAGAAGGTCGAGATGGTTTTGTTTTGCGTCATAGAGGCACAAGGCTCTGCTGTTGACAAGAACCGTGCTCTGAAAAAACCTTGGCATTACCTGACTGGTTTTGAAATCAGAGTGACTAGACGTGGCTTTATTGTTTGTTGTTAGTTTTTAGAGAAATGTCACCTTTAATGGGGTTGACGTTGATGAAATGAAGCTTATCGTATCATCTTGTGCGCTATTGGTTGAAAGGTTCCTGAAAGGGCTGAAGATGACAAGAAAATAGTGGGTCAAGTCAACCTTAGATGACGCCTCAGACTCGTCGTCTCCAACGTTGACATGACCTCTCTGCTAGCGAATGGCTCGCCAACATGGAACGTATCGACAGAGAGACCAGCATCAATGATGGTGCTACTGTATTCCCGAGCGAATTCCCCGACTTTAGCGAGCTGCTAGACCAGCCCGACTTTTCTGGTCTTGACTTCGCCTCCTTTCAGTCCCCGTTCAATAAGGGAGTTGATCCTCAATTATTACACCCCGTCTCGGGCTTTGGAGACAGCCCAGAAGTGAACTCAATCTCGTTATACGTGCCCACAGAGACTCTAGCTCCTACTACATCAAACGTGCAAGCTGAAGCAGGGCCAAACACCATCACAACCTTGCCGCCCAAGGCTGGAAAGCGACTCTCTCTCAACTCAGTCCGCATTCTCAACAAATGGCTCTCGAATCATGTAAATCACCCGTACCCCAGTGTTCGAGATGTTGAAGCGAGCGAGAGGCAGACGGGCTTGACTCGACAACAAATCCTCAATTGGTTCGCCAACGCTCGACGTAGGAAGAAGTTCAACCCACCAGAGACTACGGATATAAGTTCAGCAGAGGCTAGCCCCCGAGACATACCCCTGCGTCGACCACCTACGCCCATCGTCCAACAAAGTCCACTCGAGCGATGGGAGAACTCACCCCCCGAAGACGAGCCATCCACCATGGCCGCTATTGCACGCGCAGTATCGGGGGCAAGTGATTCCCTTGGCCAACCCCACAATATGCGAACGAGAAACGGTAGAGCACCATCGTCGACTGGTACCTGGGCACCAACCGACACCTCTGATTCAAGTCGAAGCTCGAAGGCCTCGGGGTACTCACATACATCCAACCGGTCACTCAATAGAGTCATCAAGAAGCGTCGGCGAGGAGGTCCACGGACCAGGAATGATGAAAAGAGAGGTCTCTCTGTTGTTTGCCATCGCTTTCAGTGTACATTTTGCACTGAGACGTTCAAGTTGAAACATACATGGTCCAGACACGAGAAGACACAACACCTGTCCCTTGAGCAATGGGAGTGTTCTCCTCTTGGTCCAACAGCTCTCAACGAGGATTCTGAGACCGCCTGTGTTTATTGTGGCTTTGGGGACCCAGATGAATCTCACTTCGAGGAGCATAATCATGACTTGTGCCATAAACGTGAAAGAGGAGAGCGGATATTCTGTAGAAAGGATCATCTACGACAGCACCTTCGTCTCGTCCACGGATCGCAATTTATGAGGTGGCCAATGGAGGAATGGAAATCTAAGCATGAGGAGGTCATATCACGCTGTGGCTTCTGTGATATTACCATGACGACTTGGTCAGAGCGGGTGAATCATCTTGTAGAGCACTTTAAGGAGGGCAGGACGATGAAAGATTGGAAAGGGAACTGGGGATTTGATGCTGTAACGCTCGATATGGTGGAGAATCACATGCCCCCATCTAAGTGAACAGGTCCAGACTCAGGCATCGTACTCATGGTTGTGCAGACCTCATTGATTACGAGCGCAACTCGCCTCTTCCGTTCTCTACGCAACAGGGTGCACCGTATAGTTCAACAAGCGCCTTCGAATTACTACAACTGGAGCTCGACTACTTCTACTCTAACTATACAGACATCAATCACTGCATTTCCTCCGATGAGAGCCTGCATCTTGAAGCTTGCTGCATCATATTCGGCGCAGAAATGAACTATCAGCACCCCTCAACAGCAAAATCATGGCTTCGCGATCTTGTAATGAGCACACCGGATGTCGTCAACAAAGCACGAATGACGCCTATGAAGAGTGCTGCTAGGTCTCGATTCTCAGAGCTGAAGATTCATAGCAAGAAAAATATCTTTGAGGACTGCAAGCTTGAGGTGTCGCTAAGGCAGTATATTGACATGCTGCAATTGTTGAACCTGGAGATTGAAGATGTCGAGTTGCAAAAGGAGGCTTGCTCGATCATCAATCATATGCCTGATGTTTCGCCTATGTTTAGTCAGTTGTTGATTGGTTTGGTCTTCAAGTCAACGGGCTGGTTGGCTTCGTTTCGGGAGAGGGTAGGACTGCCGCCGTCTGAAGTTGCTTCATCAAACGCGCAAGAAGGCCTTGTTCCTCCTCTACTTTCCTCCGGCGGTCTCCCTGTCATATCCAATAATGATCTTGAACATTGGGGTCCACCGAGCGGTCCCAACTCACCACCTATGCATCTGGGACAGAAGATCGTGTCCCTGAACGACGGCAACATGTACAGAGGCCTGACCAGAGACTTGACCCGCTACGTCGCGAGAACCATGTCACCTCTGAATCCAATAAGTCACATCCCAACTGACGAAGAACTCCAATATCAAGCACGATGGATCATGTACGACAGGTAAGAACCACGATCTTCTCACGCAAACCTCCACTGACCTAGTTTCCAGCCACGACGTATGGTATCAGACTCCAGCCGACAATCTAGATTGGCTCACCGAGTTCAAGAGAGACTCTGGCTTTTTCTAGTTCTCGCCAAGATCGATAGTTTCATTCTGAATATGAACCATGGTGGACATCAGCGCTGATGCTTACTTTAAACCTCTCACACCTTTCCGGCCTTGTTTAGTGTCGAACCGAGAGACTGGATATGCCAAGCCGTATTCCCCGATAAATAAACCTCTTTTGGCCTCGTTTGGCAGGGTAGACTAAGTCAGCGGCCGACCCTTGAAAACAGTCCCACCAAGTCATGTAAAATTACTGGTCCGCGTGAAAAGAATTCCACCTGCATATAAGCATATTCCCAAAGCAAAAAGTCCATGTTGTTTCAAGACCAAGATCCCTCCAACACTCGACGAGCAAACGTCCACTGTGACCGGTACGGGTAATAAAAAAACGTCAATAAAATGCTCACATTTACCTTCTCCCATTAAACTCAAATTTTCCAAAATGCTACAGTCTCTTGGCAAAAGCGAGTCTAGATTACCATCATCAGCTCAAGGTCCACTCAACACTAAGTAATAAGCCATTCCTGACCCTACGCCGCCGAAATATGACGTTAGCTTCGGCAGTTCAACCAAACTTTATTGGCGATGTCACCCTTTCAGGCTAAGACGTGAAATTTTGCTTGTTTATCTTATAAATCTGATAATCAGAGTGGAGAATGTGAGGAGGAGTAACTGATTGATAAGTCTGACCATTTCTCTCTTGTTGGTTTGGCTTTGACTTCTGATCTCAACCTCCTGGTAATTTCTTTTTTTGATCAAAATGGCTGAAAAGGTTGGATTTGGCGAAAGCCTTCGCAATGAGTGTGCACCACGATGTGTTTAAGATATGTGCTGATGGTGTTTAGCTTTCTTTCTGGAGGCGGCGGCAAAGTCGAAGGAGAAGAGACGCCTTGTCAGGAAATTAGGTTCGTTCATCCATAGCCGCTCATATTTTCCGATGCTGACATTTGGCAGATTTCTTTATTATGGTATGCTGCCAAAGCACTTAATCAGGTACATCGACGATACTGACAGAATCAGACCTACTGCTGTCTCAGCTACTTCTTTGACTTCCTTGGTAAGACGAATTATTATGATGCAGCAGACCATTCAACTGACCAATGATACATAGATCGTGCGGCATTCGCAAACGCCTATGTAAGCCTAAGTGAACATATCCATTGGTACCAATACTGACAATGGCCTTCGTGAATCTCTCATCATGACTGGCCACGATTATAACAATGTCCTGTCTATCACCACCGCAGGGTCGTCTCGTGGACCATATCAAAGGCGCCTACTTACCATGACTAGAATGGCCATTGGTCAACTTCCTCACGGCATCATCATCCAGAAGATCGCACCTCGAATCTGGTTCCCATCCACGGTCGTCATCTGGGCTGGTCTGACTGTAGGCTGACTGCATATCGTCACTATCGAAATGGCCAACATATCACAGATGGCTAGTGCCGCTGCCAAGACCGTTACTCAGCTCTGTGCCATCAGATTCTTCCTCGGTTTGGCTGAAGCCAGTACTTATGCGGGAACTATTTACATCATCGGAGCATGGTACAAGCCTGAAGGGATTTCCAAGAGAACCGCCTTCTTCACAGCCTCAGGTCAAGTCGGCACCATGTTTGCCGGGGTCATGATGACGGCCATTCACAAGGGTACGAGAGGCATGTCCGGCCTTCAAGGATGGCAGTGGGTGTTTTTGATCGGTATGTCGAGTCATCCACAGCGATAAATCGGAACTGACAGCTGTAGACGGCATAATCACCCTTCCCATTGCCCTGTTTGGCTTTCTCTACTTCCCCGATATTCCAGAAATCACCAAGGCGAAATACTTATCCCAAGATGAGAGAAAGCTGGCAGTCTCCAGACTCCCCCCGATCAAGACTGATGGCCACAATATTATACCCATGTCTCTAATCAAACGAGTGTTTCTTACTCCCATGTTGTATGTTTCTCCCTGAAGTCTTTGGTAATTTGCTTCTAATTATCCCAACAGCTGGATCCTCTTCTTTTGGTCACCTGTCTGCGCTAGCGTCGAGGGTTTCCCCTTCCAAAACACCTTCCTCCTCTGGCTCAAGTACTACAACGACAATTTCTCACAAACCCAAATCAGCACTTACCCTCTTGGTGTGCAAGCTGTTGGTATCGCTGCGAATATGCTTGCAGCATGGCACATGGACGCAACCGGCCAGCGTGTTTCAATGGCTATCCTCGCCGTCCTGCTTCAGGTTCTTGTAGGAGCTATGCTTCTCGTGAGGAATCTGTCTGACTCTGGGGTCATGTTTGCCTTTTGTCAGCAGCACTGTAGAAGATCATGCCCCAGAATGTCTAAAGGACCATGGAGCCGATATTCATGGAGGACAGGGTCACACTACGCACAGCATCGTCGCCTGTTCGCTGCAGGATGATGTTTGCCCAGCCAAAGATTAGGGGGTTTGACCATGTACACTGATCCAGCAAGATGCACCCTATTGGAAGAAGGCGCTATCTCGCTTCTTGTTTGCTGTGGTGTCATGTTCTGTTATATCTGGCTGGTCATTTATGTAAGTGCTATATTACTGAGTCCGCCATCTCACAACCGCTTACCAAGCATTTTTAGGTCGACAAACTCACCATGGAGAATTATGATGACACAACTGTAGAGGATCTCGAGGAGCCCATCGAAGTGAGCGAATCTGACAAGGGTGATGCTACCAAGGTTTCAGAAAAGAACGTGACTTCATGAACTCATTATTGTACAAGGGACACGAGAGTAAAACATAGCACAGCGACGATGTAAAATGATTTAGGATCATTGTTTATGCCGGGTGCGAGTTAGCCCGTTGCTTGTAGGTTGGGCATAGATCTTGAGAGTTGTCACATAGCCCAAAGAAATGAAAAAAGATAAGCGCCAGATAAGTCTAGACAAAACGTGCATCCTTGGTATGATCATACTTTCTCTCCCGGAGCTATGCTAGGGTCTCCATTGAGCCGTGGCCTTCAGGTTTTTATCTACGTATCTCACTACTAGCTGAATGATCTGTTGACCCTGGCATTGAGGTTATGATATTTTCTGGCGTAGTGTATGACGCTCCCTTGGCATAGGCACTGGCAATCATGACCAGAACGAATAGAAGCAACAATCGGGCACCGGTCAACATATCACATCTACTAAGATTAATCTTGGTGAGAATGTAATAACTAGTACAGCTACTACTACATGTATTTTCTCAAAGTTCGTAGTAATAGCCTGGTCGCTGTGCCAAATACTGCCCATACGAGCCCTTGAGAGACTTATCCAGACTGTGGGGCTCGACAACATGTTTCTCAGAGATATGAGCACTCAAGTCATTCAAATCATACTTATTGAAACTTCCAGGGTTGTCGTTGACGCATGCTCGACACATGTGCTCGTTCGGTGCACCCTCAACGTGCGACCAGAGGACGCCGTTCTGCTTCAACAGGAAATAGTTCACAATAAGGTCGTCCACTGCCTTATCAGAATCATGCCAGCCACAGCCACAAACAAATCTTCCGGTTTCTGTCTTGTGGGGGAACTTGTCACAAAACATGGGATGGTCCGGCTTTCCAGGGCCCGACTGGATATTCGTGCCCCAGAACATGATTCCTCCTGGTTGTTTAGGGTGTTAAATGACTTGAAGGTAAAGTGGTAAGGAAAGACTGTCCACGTACCAAAGTTCTGGATGCGGTTATCCTTTGAGGGGTCAAGCCTCTGGATGATACGCTGGCTTTGTTCGTCATTCAAGCTTTTGATGGCAAGCATGACACAAGGGATCTGATTGCTATCAAGGCTTTGAACAGTACTGTTCAATTGAGTATCGTCGAGTCGCTGCAGGGCACCCGGAAGTTTAACGTCGTCAATGTCCTCGACGGAAAGGTGGTCACTCATGTTATCTTGGCTCTTACATAGTTGTACAATGGTTCGGTTGTGGATATTGGGTTTCTGAACAGAAGACGACGGAACTGATGGCCAGAGCAGTCTTTATAACCGGTGGTTGGGCCAAGACAACATCATTCACATGCTGAGTCTCTTTAGCGATCGTCTCCCAACCCATCCACGTTCAGCCTCAATTGTGTCACCTTACGTCAGACCAGGATTTCAGAGCCTCATTCCAACCCTTTTGCCAATCACTGCGACAGTCTCACCATTCATACTGTGAAGGCGGAAGTATTATGCCGCAAATCCGAAATTACAAAGGTAATCAGCAAATAGTATACTTCCAATGACGTTTCGATAATAACAAGTGCGGTGAGGGAACTGTCTTGATTCGGCGTGTCGCTCAGCCGCAGATGTTGAGGGTGGTGTAGCTCAGAGCCTGACGGGAAGGGATGGTTGCAATATAATAAATGACAATCCTTCACATTTCAGCCTAAATTGATAGTCATTCATACGGTTCCTGGTAGCATTCTTCCACAATATTGCACCCATGGTTCGATTCAGAACTTGGGGTCAATTATCTTGTTTTATAACTATAATCGTGGTGTTGATGCCATTATCCAACCAATTTGTACATATAAGGAAGGTTGACTCCAACTTTGACAAGTAGTCCTGACCCCGATCTCTTGATTAAGACTGCTTATAGCTGTCTTTCCACGAACAAGATCCAAATCATGTAAGTCGCCTGTAACGTGACCTGTTGGGGACTCTGTAATGAGTGAGCGGCACATAATACCACGTCGGGTACCATACAACAGGTGCCCACCAATACTCATAGCTGAGGTAATAATCCCCACAGTATGGAACATTGTTAATTGAGCTATCATAGTAATACCAGTTCCAGTCGTATGTGTAGTATCCAGTCCCTGGATAGGCCTGGTATTGGTTCTGATATGGGTTCTGATAGTAGTATTCGTTCATTTCTAGAGGGTCTCGAGGCCACGGTTGAACTTCTATAAATGGCAAAAGTTGTTAGAGGGTATCATTACCAGGCATACTTGGATGTTGAGGGAAAAGGATCAATATACCGCTATGATTAACGCGTCGATTCCTACGTAAGCACTGAATGATGCGGTGAACTTGATCGGTATCAATTGCTCTTAAACTGGCGGCGAGTTGGGTGTCGTCTAGACCTTGAACGACCTCTTGAAGACTATGGCTAGGCTGGTTCGGTATAGCCAGCTGTTCTACCATGTTATCGGCTTCTTCCTGATTATTATGCGAGGTGAGTTAGACGTAACGTGTGAATTCGGTGGGAAGGATGGGTCGAGAAAGAGGACCAGCGTCAGATCTGGTGATGTGATATTGCGTCCACTTGATCTGTATGCAAAGCCCAGGTCTATGTCCATAGAAGCATTCTTTGGTACTAAAAAGGGTGCGTAGAAATCCATGCGCCTTAATCGTTCTTTGCCTCATGACAGATTGGGCATAGACGAAGAGCCTTGTTTCAACCTCTGCCCCAACCAGTACAGCCCGAACACAAAGGTCTACGTGGCAGTAGATGCATATGACGTGCCGGACATTGGACATAGCATGAAAAGCCAATCAATTCCTGCTTCCGGCAACACCATAAATGCAGAGTGTTCTGGTGTAAGCTTTGTGTATCGTGGTGCTAACGAAAATGAGAGTTGGACACTTCTTTAGCAGCACGACGACTGAGGGTGATCGCTTAGGCGGGGATGACCAGCTCCAGTAGCGCATCAAGCCAAGAGTACCTAATACTGCAAATCCTTATATAGTTATTGCCATCTCTATAATTAGACCAAGATCTATGGTATTGTCTCTGGGCCACTCAAATGCTTGAGGGAGAAGACTTCAACTTAACCTGAAGCCAACTTTTAGTGGATACTGGCCTGTTCACGGTTGTCTTCAGCTGATCAGTCGCCGGCTATAGTCCTGACTGACAGTAGAACAAGCACATACGACCATACCTGCAGGAAAATACGGGATCCCGTCCGCTCTCCCATAGTCAAGCCTGTAAGGGGCGGATCAGTAGTTGGGTCGGTGACGACCAGCGAATCCCCGCTGTTGTATGTTATTTTTTATATCCTTTTCCTCATTTCTGAGGCATGTATCATCAGTTGACGATTTAATTGGCCAGAAGCTCTCTACTCAACTTTTGCAGTGCGGTTGGTTCTCAATCGTGATAAACTACTATTTTTCCTACTTATGCACCGTTCCCTTTCCCTACCCCTTAACACCATACATAGCGAGGATATAATCTGTAGTTACAAGACCCAATCAGTAAATCTTATAATTAACAAAGAATAAAAAAATACCTGGTAGTGTCATACCTAGTGCATAGGAGGAAACGCTAAAGTTAGCTGGACTACTAATAAGTGAGGAAAAAGCCGGCTAATATTAATGCGTGTTTCTTATATGTCGAAATTCTGCCGGCTGTTTACCACTACAACCCTTTATCATAAAACAGAATTCACTAGCATCCAATGAGATCCAGCGCCCCATGAATCGACCATGCCACCCTAGAGATATGGGTGTTAGGTTGGAGAACTTGGAGTACGGCCTAACAACATCTGCAGGAAATGCTTTTCCTAATCTGGGCAAAAAGTGCGATATGTGGGGAGATTGATTGACTTTGTTTCTATATGGAATCTGATCATGCTTGACATCTTTATCTTTCTGGCAAACGTATCGATCGGCTTGCTCTGAGGTCCTCCACTTTTGCTAGCAGCCTTTAGTTTATCATGTTTATTGTTGATTCCGAAGTTCCGAGTCCCGGACGCCCGACATTATATAACAGAGACCTTTGGAGACACGTTACAAGTTCGGTCCATATCCACATTGTAACTATTACTAATTATACGTATATCGACTAATAGATACGTATATCAAAATGAAACAACCTGGTGCTGCTTTCATACACGGCCGTGTGTATACTGTCAATGACAAACAGCCATGGGCCGAAGCCTTCATTGTTTCCCCAGCCGGGTGTTTTGAGGCCGTTGGGACCGACCAAGAGATCCAAGCCCTGGCTGGCGAGAAAGGCTTGCCAATCCACGATCTTGACCACACTTTCGTTATGCCTGGGATCCATGATGCACATACTCATCTACTAGTAGCCTCGCTGCAAAAGATAAGCGAAATTAGCATCGGATTTGATAGCACCGCTGCAACTATTGCAGAGAACATCAAGAAAGGACAGGCCAGTTGTGCCTGTGCCCAAGCTCATTTTAGAGGTGATTGGCTTGTTGCAAACTTCTACGCCGGTCAGAACTTTCCGGATGGAAAAATGGATCGAAAGTATCTAGACGATACCTTTCCTGAGCAGCCGGTGCTTGTTCGGGATGTCTCTTGTCACAACGTCGCGCTCAACACGGCAGCTCTCAACCGCGTTGGGTATGGGAATGATGTTCAGGATCCCCCTGGGGGCCACTACATTCGAAGGCCAGACGGTCAATTGACCGGGGAGCTGGTGGAAGCCGCATCGGGTGAGGTCTTGGCCAGCCTACCTCAGCCACCAGTGTCGTTTGTCAAAGAAGCTATTATCTATGGGATCAAGATGTCTCACAAGTTCGGCATCACTTCGCTACAAGAGGCGTCCGCTAACACCCTCTATCTTCACGCCATTCGGGAGCTGGATAGTGAAGGACGACTGGATATGCAGATTTCCCCCCACATTGTCCATGCGCCTGTGGGTTTTGCTCAGGAGAAAGCCGAAAGTCTGCATCGTCTCATCGATACTGCTGAAAGCTTCTGTAGCCAGCACGTTGATGCACGGTTTGTCAAATTTTGGATGGATGGGGCGCCCATACCGCCTCACTTCACTCAGTGCGATATTGGACCCGATGGACATCCTAATGAAGAGAGGCTACTACTTGGATTCGAAGAGTTGTTGGAAGCTTTGACTAAGCACGATGCACAGGGTTTGACATGCAAGATCCACTGTGCCGGTGATGGCTCTGCAAGGCGAGCCCTCGATGTTCTTGAGCGAGTTCGGCAGTCGAATCCTTCGGGCCCAGTGCACGAACTGGCACACTGCAACGCCATCCATCAAGGTGAGCCTCTTTTCTTATGCTTCAGAGTCAATACTTACCTGTCTCTCAAGATGACATCGAC
Organism: Fusarium agapanthi; assembly: GCA_001654545.1. Classification (NCBI taxonomy): domain Eukaryota; kingdom Fungi; phylum Ascomycota; class Sordariomycetes; order Hypocreales; family Nectriaceae; genus Fusarium; species Fusarium agapanthi. The sequence goes on along the minus strand of LTDI01000103.1, from coordinate 52,358 downwards.
CGCATGGCGGAATTACGAATCACGGCCGAGATGTCACCCGCCATATTTCACGACACAAATCTCACATCCAACTATCCCCATATCTTCAAGTGGCCGTTCAAGGAGCTCCAGGATACTGGTGTCCATGTCACCGTAGGTTCCGACTGGTTCTTGACCGACACGCCAGACCTTTTCCCAGCCCTATCGGCCGTTGTGGAGCGCTTCGGTACGCAGGAGGGCAAGACGGCGAAAGAGGTCGGAGGTGCAAAGATATGTCGTATCATAACACTAGCGGGTGCGGAGGCAGTAGGAAAGGCTTCAGAGATGGGAAGTATTGAGACAGGAAAAAAGGCTAATTTCATTGCGGTTGATCGAGACTTGAGTCGTGGTGAATTTACTGGAGCGAAGGTCCTGAAGACGTGGTTCGAGGGGAAGATGGTCTGGGAAGACATAGGCAATGCGGTATCTATTTAGCAGGATCAGACTACGGGTGCTCGTCCCGGCGACCATGTCCCTGCATTACTTAGGCTAAACACAACCGGTGCTCTTAGTTCTCTTTCTCGAGAAAGTCTTGATACGGCATCACCATCAGAAAAGCCCATTTCGCTCAATCCATCCAACTCATCAGCCTCTCGCAGAACTTCGGGCGGTGCCTCGACTTCAAACACAGCCTGTATGTCGCCGTGCGGCGAGAACCCCGTGAACTTCCACATTCTCGAGGCTTTAGCTGCGTCAGGTCCCAAGGTCCATAGGCGTCGGCGTTCATAGAAACCGACGCAAAACAAAAGAGGTGCATTGACAAGTCGTGCAAGGAAGACATGAGTAGAGTAGAACTCGAGTGGCGACAGGAATGGTTTGACAGGAAGCAGTATGAGCAGAGCAAAGAGGTTGAAGGGCGGCGGATATGCAAAGATGGCGTCGCTTTTCACGCCTTCAAACGTGAGGACGGTTTTTCGAAACTGGATCTCAACTTCCTCAGATGTTACTATGGTACTGAATCTGTTGGTGAGGAGTGAGACGAGGATGGTCAGAAATAGAGTATTGCCTAGAAAGGCAAAGGCAATGGTAAGTGCCGGTCCTAAGATGACGTGAAACTGAACCGATTCCTCAATTCCTGTTCCATCCAGGCCGAACCAGATCCACAGTAGCCATTTGATTATGGTGAAGTCGTTTGGAATCGAGCCATCTCCTGGAGAAAGCCATTGCAACGCTAACAGGAACCCTGTGAAACACCAGATCGCGAGGAATGTGAGGATCAGAAATTCTTTCATCATAGCGTGCAGCGAAATGAAGACGATGTGGTCTGGTAGAATGTTGAAGGCCAGTCTAGTCAGAAGAATCGGGGCGGCGAGACATAGTATGTTATGTGCCATTCCATTCTGTACACTGCTTACAGCAAGCTCATAAGCCCGGACTGTGATGTACGCCATGAAGATGGCCGTGTATGAGAGATCCAAGAATGACCATAGCGTTTGTGAGTGAATCATCCATCCATGCTCAATGATGGCAGCAAGCTCATGGAGTACCCAGCCAGCAGAATAGAGAATGAAGACAACCTCATTTCCAGTCAAGTTGTCGGGATCTCGATACTGCATCGTGTAAACATACAGAAGAGTGAGAAAGATATATTGCACAAGCTCGATCATGTACCGGGTGCGCGGAACCACGAGACGGTGATGGTCAAGCAGCGGTGCCTTTCGCGGCTCGTACAGAGACACAGGAAGATACTCATAATGGTTTGGGAGTATGTCAACGAACGACAAAGAGGTGTAGACGATCTGACCACGATACACCGCATCAATAACTCGTCTACATCCCGAAGAACTGACAAAGTTCTTGCTCTCGGATATGATGGCGAGTTCGAGAGCTGTCAGCTTCCTCTCATGGCCGCCACGTTTCTGGATCGGCCATTGCGGATAGCGCCCGTACTGTTCAATTTCGGGCGGAGCGCCATGGAAGGGATCAAAGCCCTGGACTAGGATCTTGGAGAGCAACAGGAGACCGTCTAGACCTGGGTTGTCGTCGTGAAAGTTACGCAGAATTTTGATAGCCAGAAGCTCGCATAATGTTGCGCGAGCTATGCTGGTGCTCTGGTCGATGACGCTGGACTGTTCGCGTAAGAACTGTACTCGGTTTGCGAGGAGACAATAGACTGCAGTGGTCAGTATCACGGCGGATGATATCTTGGCAGTGGATGGGATGGTGTATCGCGCACCGATGGAGTAGTCGTTCTCATCATACAGACGGTCTACTAACGGACGCACAATGAGATGGTTGACTCGCGGGCTCTTGAGCTGTTCCAGAGAATAGGGATCATCTGGCGGATAGCATTAGACGATATAAGTCAAACAACAGAACGCTGGGATGCACCTATGCTTGCGAGTACAAATTTTCTTATGCTATAATCAACATCTAATCAGCACGTTGAACAAACTGTAAGTGTTAAGGATTGGTACCGATGCAGGGTGACGAAGATGGAAGGTTGAGGCCATTCGCTCTCGTGCTCAGTATCTGTTTCCGTCCTGAAACTCGCGGTCGCATCAATCAACAAAGTGCTCTCGTCTGGCTCGATGGTGTCCCTGAAATCCGAGGATAGGCCATCGAGATGTTGGCTCATCGTACTCTCACAAAAACATAGATCAAATACAGGCGACAAAGGAACGGGTGCAGTGCAGCCACCAAGAAGTTGCGTCTCACCACATGTTTTATTCGCGGAAGCGGGGTGGAGACCTCATCTTAGCTGGGTTTGTGGATTGAAGCCCCGAGGTCGATGATGCTATGCTACAACTAGAGAGCAATTGGCCATTAGACACAGTCATTTCCACCAAACTTTTTCAATCAACTCAATCGCGATTATGCTTATTGCCACACTACATTGCTCCTTTGATCTGCTGCTGGTCCAGTGGTGAGAGTTGTCCCTTCTCTCAACGGCGGTCATCGTGATATCTCAAGCGAGTCTCAGTGGGCATGACTTGGAGGAATTCTTGGGTGGGAAGGGGGGTTTGACAAAACGACGATCCGTTTGGGGCTGTGTACCAAGTGAAATATGACTGCGCCCCCTTCGGTTGCACCCGGCTTGGCCAGCTTCAGGTATTTTATAGCTCCAACATGTCAACGGAAAGGCAAATGCTCTTGCGCTGTGCCTGTGAGCATGACGTACGCGCCAATTTCCTTGGCCTCGTCTTTGTTTGCGGGGAATGGATCGACAGTGTCAGATGTTTGGTCTTGGTTTTTGTATGTACGTAGTAGCACTGGCGAGATAGCACAGAGCAGCGGTGTGACTCAAGGTGAGTATGCATGATATGATATGACTGGGCGAGAAACTAGCTCGAAGCGGTGTTGAAGAGGGACGGGACTGAAACAAGAGGGCGTGTACGACAGAATAAGTATCATTTGATACTAAACTTCAAGTGCAGTGACAGGACAGTTGAGTCATGCTTATTGCAGACAAGCTTTTTAGCGCCGGGGGTATAATTCAAGGGTCTACGATGAGATGAGAATGCACGCACGCCTCGGAGAATAGAGACGAACCCAGTGAAGCCAGTCTCGAGCGCTCAAAGACAGGCTCGTGACAGTTTGTTTACGAGGCGGGGTTTGCATGGAATTGTCTCGACCATGCATGCGGCATTAATTTTATTTCGCTGGCCTTTGTACGAGCGCGAACGCGAAATTACGGCTGCGACGATGCTGTTCTTGGACTGATCATCAGCCCTTTTGTAGTGGCATCAATTGTAGCTGGCAGGTATTTATCTCAGCTTGCGATTAAGCTTAGAGACTACAGCGGTACAGTGTGGTCTGTGCCCTGTGGAGATGCCCTGTAGCTTTGGGGAGTTTTGGGGAGCTTTGACGGGATCAGCAACCGGAAAGTTAGGTAGGTACCCCTCATAGGCGGCCTCTGGAACTGCAGGGGGGTTTGGTCGCGAGTGAGACAGATTGTGTAACGAGAATCATATTCTGGTTGGTTTTTGAACCTGGCTCAGTGCTCATTTGGTAGTAGCCGAGTTGGTAATAGCTGAGGAATTTGCTGGGCTCCCATATGTCCTGTCAAGTCTTTGGTGTCTTTGGGCAGTCCTTAACCACTCACCTTTACGTTTGTTATGAGATCGCCAACAGATCACCATATAGTCTAACTAATTGCCGCTTTCGCAGCAGGGAAGAAAAGTATTTTGTATTTCTATCTGAAGGGAATGTTCATTACACTGTGAAGCTCCCTGGTCATGCTCCTCGTCGCAGATCGCTAGTCATTGTCTCATCGCTATTTCGTAGTATCAATCATTATCTCATAGCTTGCGAATGATATGCACGCTCTCGTGCAGCAAATGAATACACCGCCTTTGGTTTCGTCAAATTAATCAGAGTAGCCAGATCGACGCGGCTTCATAAGAAAGAGGCGCTTTGTCAGCTAGATGGATTTCATCGGGCATGGTGATAATAAAACTGACCATAACGGGCAAGTCCGCGATCTTCCAATCAACCATGGATCAATGCATGGTGGATGAAAGAGGTGGCCGCACGGTAACTTTCTGAGATTTGTTCCCTCAATGAAATCTTCAGTGCATATAGAACATGCCGGAGAAGCACGCTCATCTGCCTGTTGTGTGTTTCGGTCGTTGACGTTTGGAGAACGGATCGACAAGGTAGGCATGGTGAAATAGCGCTGCAGCTTCTCGAGTTTTGGTTTTCGTTGCTTTCGAAACACATATGGAGTCACTTGTGCCTGCCTCTGAATCTGCTTCGAGTGTATCCCATGATGATAAGTCACGGTCGGCATGCTCTCCACGGCAAGCTTTCCCAGACCGTAGCTCGTTCGAAACCGCGGAAGTTGTGTTTCCAGAGGCCGCGGCATATGATTATTTCGCAGTAGCCAGTGTACGAAGCAAATGATGCAGATAACGAGAATGACTACAACACACAGGATAATCCCCCACATTGTAGTCGTTTTGTTATCATTGTTGGTGTCATGGCTGTTTGACGGGTCCTCGGATTGTGCCATGCGTGCCACGAGCATCACTGCTTGGAAGATGAGATAGAAATAAGATGAGAATGAATATCGGGAGTTGTTTCTTCATAAGCATTTTTCCTAGCTGGTCTGGACGATTGGCTCTTTTCTTTCTGACATTGGGCATCTGAAAGAAGAGCGCTAATTGGTGTGTATGCGGCATTTGTTTCCGAGGGTCTGAGAGCACATGTCTGATCTCCCTTAGCATGCCGGGAATGCAGTCAAGGGGATCGCTGAGGGGTGAGTCTAAAATTCTCAAGTACTCCAAAGCAAGGAAAAAGGAGCTTGGCCCAAATTGAGGTCAGCGTCATCACGGTGCATATTCTTCATTGCCTAATTCGCCAATTTTTCCGACATGTTGGGTTACGGCTAGTATCAGGACATTCGTCCCAGAGACCCAACGACTATGGCTAACGGCCACTAAGTCCATATCATTAAATGAAGCGTGTCATATTGCTTGTTACTCTTGTAAATGTATCTAGTGGGGCTTATAGTTGCAAGGACAGATATGCCGTAGAAGAAACGGTCTTATCAACTGAACCTTCATCTTCAGAGCTGATTGCGCAGTTACTACCAAGAGAGAAAGATACCCAGTATAAACATGGCCTCTCGTTTCGAATAGGCACCCACGGTCAAACCCTGCAGACGAGCCGCTTATCGACAGCGAAAGGCCTTTATTGTAGTTGAGACCGGTGGCTGAGAGCCTATATTAACACATATAACTTAGTCATCCGTGCTCGTCAAGGCGTAGCTTGCACTTGGGATGTTGACTGTTTGTACTGTCATCCCTGCCTTGGGCCCCTCTTACTTTTTATGCTGCTCGTGATACCATGAAGGGAAGGATTGCAATGTCCATTTGCATTAATTTGTGTTTTTTACTTTCATGCGTTGAGGCTGAAGCCTCTTTTAAACTTTCAACAATTTCACTGTGAATCCGTGAAACTTATACTGGAGCAAGGGCTCAGTCACATGGTACACGGAATCACGAATTCTCTTAACAGTTTCAGCAGTTTAGAAAAGACTGGACCGAAGTCGACATTACGGGCAAAGGCTTAATTTCTTGTTTGTCGGTCACATAACTTGGGCAACGCGACGTGAGGGTGAATATTGTGTTACTGAAGGCACCCATTATCATTAACAAGAGCTGGTTCTGACATCTAATGCGCTTCCGTGCTACTTCATCTTCTTACCCAACCTCGATGTATCTCAAGTTCTGAACAAGCAGTGAGGTAAACCCTCATTCCCCTCGTAGCATGTGACAGTCACACCTCCTGGGATCTTCACCCAAACGTTTTTCTTCCTTGCGACATTTCCTCTTTCTGAGTCTGGGAGGGCTGATTGAAGGATGAAAGTATTGTTGGGGAAGGTGAATGCATGGACTTGGCGGGTTGGGAAAAGGGGGAATCCACTGAGCGTTTGTCCAGGAGCTATGTCGAACTGCGAGCACTTAGGCTTCTTGTTGCCTATAATCCATGAGTATGCTTTACCCAAGAAAGATGTCCTTGGCATTGGGCAGCGCTCTTTCAGGGTTGTGCCCTTAGGTGTTTCAGGTCCCTTCAATAGGGCACCTTTTAAAGGCCAGGTCGTGTTATTCTCGAGAACCTCGGGCCGGAATCTGAAAAGCTGGGCAACAGATACATCGACGAGGAGGAGAGCTCCAAAAGCAAGGATTGTAGATAGTTTCATGGCGACCTTGGGGGTGACAAAGTTAGCTTTTAGGCGTACCAGCAGAGTCAAAGTGTTTTTTTGGAAAGCTTACAGTCGCAAGTTGACGCTTGGACGTGATGTCTCTGGTTCAATTGATGGCCTGTCCAGAGATGCGAAGGCGGCCGGGCTTTATACCTGTCAATGTCTCTCTCTATCATCCCATCAAGGCTCAAGCTCGTACTACATTTGAGCAATCCTGTAGTTAGGAGCTCGAATTTACGTTGAGAACTTTACCGCATCGTAATCACCCGTGTTGGGAGCCTAGTTCTTAACCTTACTGCCAGCATGTGGCTCTATACTTTAGTATTGGCTGATACCTTTGCGGCTCTTACATACACGGGTTTCGATCTTGCAGCTGCAGTGTGCTCCTAGAGGAACATTTAGCTATTTCTTTTGAGGTACTTGCGGCAAAGCATCTTGCATCAAGGTTAATTGGGGGAATTCTGTTCTGTTCTGTTCGTGGGTTAACTAACGGTGAACTCTACCTCTTTGGGTTTGACACCGCGGCGCCCCACCCTTGGCCAATCGGAACCGGTCCAAATGCCTGACAGCAGAACCACTTCTCAGCGCCTGGGACCAGTGAGGAAGCGGTTCTTTCAGGGCCTTGCAAGGAATGACAGCAGGCGGAACTTCACCAATCGCTTCACTGTACATACTTGGCAGCGTCTGCAACGTTGTGTTGGTTGGTTCGTGTCATGCATGTTGGTCGTCAGTTTTGTTAGCACAGCATCGGACGAGAAAAGAGAAAACAATGCAGGTTTTAAAGCTCGGATCATGTGCATACCACATGCGGCATTTAAGTTGCCATTGACAGACAAACAAGCAAACATTTCACCATAGTTTCTCGGGCTTTTTATAATTCGAGAGCAAAGATCTACAATGACAACCATTGAAGCGCACCCCGTCGTAGACGCTGACGATAACGTTAGTTCCTCCGACCCACTGAAGCTACCTAACTAACTAACAGCCGCAGCACTCTGACGCTGACTCGTCACTTGGTGCGGTATGAGATCAGCCCATGGGCATCATATTACGGCCCTGTTGCTGATATTATGGCGTAGGAGAATGCGTCCTCGACAGACAGCTTGAGAAGCTCCATTCTTGACTTCCGTCAAGAAAATGGAAGAACATACCATGCCTTTCGAGACGGCAGTATGTAGTTCCTCTGCTATACGAGCCATATCACTGACATGCCCAATCGCAGAATACAATCTCCCGAACGATGACGAGGAGAACGAAAGACTGGGTATGTACTTTCAAATGCCGCCGAACGTAGCATAGCAATAATAATAACATAACAACACAGATCTGCAACATAACTTGTTCCTACTCACTCTTGGCAACAAGCTCGGTCTAAGCCCTCCTAACCTTCCCGAATCCAAGGTTAAGCGCGTCCTCGACGTTGGCACTGGAACCGGTATCTGGGCGATTGACTTTGGCGACGAGCATCCCGAGGCAACAGTGAGCTACGCCATTAAAGCTTATCCAGAATAGCCGCTGACAAGATAGGTCATTGGCGTTGACCTCTCGCCGAGCCAGCCGAACTTGTATGGATGCGTTAAGCTCATGGCCAAACGTGGATAAGACTGATGATTCATAGTGTACCACCAAATGTTCGCTTCGAGATTGATGATATCGACGAGGAATGGACTTACAGCGAACCATTCGACTTTATTCACAGCAGATTTATGAACTTTAGCATTCAGAACTGGAAGTCGTACTTCACCAAGATCTACCAGTAAAATAACTCTCACCATTCACCAAATGTACCCATACTGACGCAAGCAGGAACTTGGCCCCGGGCGGCTATGTTGAACTACAAGATGTCGATGTCATCATGGGCAGCGACGATGGCACCCTCAAGGAAGACCATACCATGTACAAATGGTGCCGACTTCTCGACGAAGCAGCCGGAAAATTCAACCGGTCTTTCGAGCGTACCACCAACTTCAAGGATATGCTGAAGGAGGTCGGATTCGTTGATGTTGTTGAGACGCGATACAAGTGGCCTACCAACCATTGGCCCAAGGACAAGAAGTACAAGGAGCTGGGCCAGTGGAATAACGTGAATGCAGCCTCTGCTCTGGAGGCGCTGACTATGGCGCCTTTCACGAGAGGACTGGGCTGGAGCCGTGAGGAGGTGGAGGTGTTTTTGGTGAAGCTGAGACAGGACTGGAATAACCCCAAGATCCATGCTTACTGGCCCATGTGAGTGTCTTGCTTTGTTGTGAGAGATTGTGGCTAATTGCTTGTAGTTGCGTTACTTATGCTAAGAAGCCCGAAGCGTAGTGCTGGTTACAAGATTCAGGTCTTCGGTGGGGTTTAGACTGGATGGATTGATTGGCATCTTGCTTATTAGAAAACCAGAGCTGGCAGTAGAATTGATCTCAACAATTATGCATTGTGCATCGTGCTTGATAAGCTTTGAGGCAGCCTCCTTCAAACTGAGTCCGTGGCGAAGTGCCCTCTCTGTCTGAGCAAGCGGCGTGTTCGTTTTCGGCCTTGTCCTCCCAGTGACGCGTGCATGTAATAACTGACAAAAGAACAGCTAGAATCCGGACTTTTTTCGTCAATCAACAGGACACAAGTTATTATTATGCAATTTTCCGAATATCTTAACACTCTTTTATTACATCTTAGGCGATGCGTGCGTCCATACTCTCACAATCGGACGATTGCTGCCCAACAAACTCAGGACAACGTGGCCGAGTGGTTAAGGCGATGCCCTGCTATCTCTTCCGAGACATCATAGGCATTGTGTTCGCACGCGTAGGTTCGAATCCTGCCGTTGTCGATGTTTTTTTATCTCTTTTTGTCGTTTTCTAATTTGTTTGGTCGATTCAGGACATCGAGCAATACATGCACAGTTGGTGATGGAACACCTTGAGCTTACGAGACTCCGACTGTGGCTCGCCTGTTTCTCTTGACATAAATTGGCAAAAAGAATCTGTAAGCTAATTCTCATGTCCTATATACTTCCAGTCAGGGATTGAACATTAGAAAATCTCACCAAGCAAATTGTTCACGCTCTGCTAGTTCTTAGCAAGACCAGTTTCTTTGCATTCATTATTGGCGTCGTGGGTGGAGCCCCACAACGTCGGTCAATCATAAATCGCACCGATTGCTATCGTGCAATAGTCAAAACAATATTTGGCTACATCATGCGATGCTGTGTTATGGTTGCCCCCAGTCCGATCACCGAAGTCATTCATCCTTGAGTTCAACACAAACACTTATAATAAATTTAACAAAGTTATCGAGGGTCTTCTTCTCCGTTTCCCTTCTATCTCGGCTCTGTTCTGTAGAATGTTCTTGTGATTTTGATACTTAGACGCTCATTCCACCATGTCTGATTTGTGTAAGAGCGGTCCTTCAGGGTGACCAAAGCGCCTGAGATAGTGGCCAAGAGTAGCCCTACAGCGTGTAACCTTCGAGGTCATTACCAATCCATAGATATTGCAAAACAAACGCATATATACGGCATCGCTGTAGATAATATACATTATATGTAATTTGTCAATAAAGCAAAAAAGAATCGCCTGTGTATCACAGGTGGCTGGATCTCTCCCGCCGGGAATTGAACCCGGGTCTCAAGCGTGACAAGCTTGCATACTGACCACTATACTACGGAAGATGAACAGGTTGAAACCTGCTGTAGTGGGGTTGCGGTTAGTCGCCGCAGCAAGGTCCATAGACGCATTAGACACACACGGCATGGAAAAAAAGAAAACAAGATGGAAAACACTCACGAGAGTCGCTAGAACAGCGCACCCGCGCCAGCACTTCAAAGTCACAGAGATTGTCTGATGACAACAGAGCAAAAAGGCAATTGCTGTAATTCGCAAAAAACATGCAACAGCGGGGATTCGCTGGTCGTCACCGACCCAACTACTAATCCGCCGGTTAGTGGCTTGACTATGGGAGAGCGGACGGGATCCCGTATTTTCCACTACCTTTGGTCGCATGTATTAGATGTGGCCTGGAGACGACCTATGTCCACAACAGTTTCCTGTAAGCCACAAGCTGCAGAAGCTCTTGTTGAAAGCATAGCGTACGTAGTGCAGCGATAACCCGAGATAGCCATTTGACTCCTTTTACCGCTTAGAGCGACATTTTGATTGTCTCGATTATTGTTTGGTCTACCTAGATAGCTTCGCGTGTCGGTTTACATCCTTATATAACAAGTACCTGAACTTGCCAGGTCCACCAGCATAGCACGCCTGAGGACAAAAGGCCCGCAACCACATAAAATCACCAGCCTCAACCTCGACCCAATCCTGATTCAGTCGGTAAACAGCCTTTCCCTCGAGAACATAAAGACCATGCTCCATCACATGTGTCTCAGCAAAGGGAATAATACCACCAGGCTGAAAAGTCACAATGTTCACATGCATGTCGTGTCGAACATCGCTAGGATCAACGAAGCGTGTTGTCGCCCAAGCTCCATTTGTATCGGGCATTTCCCTAGGCTCAATATCCTTCTCATTCGCGAAGAAGGCCTCGGGTGCATCGAGACCAGGGACAGACTCATAGGCTTTGCGGACCCAGTGGAAACGAGCTGCTTCGCTAGAGTTGTTGCGGAGCGTCCAGCCGCTCTTGGGAGGGAGGAAGGCATAACCTCCCGACGAAAGAGTGTGAGCTTCGCCAGCTAGCGTAACGGTGATTTCACCCTCGACAACGAACAAGACACCCTCAGCAGTGTCATCCATCTCGGCACGATCACTGCCACCGCCTGGTTGAACCTCCATGATGTACTGAGAGAATGTCTCAGCAAAGCCTGACAGTGGGCGGGCGATGACCCATAGTCGCGTTTGCTCCCAGAAGGGAAGAAAGCTGGTGACGATGTCGCTGAAGCAGCCTTTGGGGATGACGGCGTAAGACTCGGTGAACATAGCCCGGTCGGTGAGGATTTGGGTTTGTGGGGGCAAGCCGCCCTTTGGTGCGTAGTAAGCACCCACTGTGTTGTTGTTGCCGCCCATTTTGAGATACGATTTGAGTATTCAAGAAAAGTATTTCGAAGCTGCTGAGAATGAAGATTATTTTTTGAGAGGGAGATTAGAACTCTCGGTCATCAAGTCCGATATCGAAAAGAGCTCACTTGTTACACCAGAAGTACCCCGCATGAACACCTCCGAAGCGGACTGGACCCTTCATGGAATGCGGCCAATCGGGCCTTTGGCAATTGAGTCGCTTTTGTCTGAAGTTGGTGCTATTCCTAATCTAGCTACGAAATGGGCGACTTGGCAATGGACTTCGGAAGAGTAACCCGAAGAATCGGGCTTGTCAAAAGCAATAGTTTTCATATTGAAGAACTGTACGAGCTTGAAGTACGCTAATCAATGCCTTAGCCAGAGCGGCATGAAGACCCCTGAGACTGTGTGTATTCGCTACGAGACAGAGAAAGAGTTTTCTCTTTCTTTGCAGACGCATTGATGGACACAGGATCCTCGACAATAATCTCCTTTCCTTCCGGAGCAGGACGAGTGATGGAGAACTCATTCAGCTTATAGTCAGACTTCCCAGTCAACGCCATCTCAGCGAGTGCTTTGCCCAGAGTTGGCACAAATTTCATAGCCCAACCAGCCGTGAAAATAGCAATACTCTTCTCCGCACCGCCTTGGAGATACTTCTCTGGTAAGAAGTCCAGCACAAACATGTTATCTACTTGTATTAGCATGTACCTAGACAGTAGTGCGATGATCCTACCGAAAACATTGGTCTGAAGACAGCTAACAGTCGAGGCCGGAACAGTAGCATCAACGCCAACGACATGGTCTCTTACGAAATCTTGAGTGTCTTGAATGTCTCTCGGGTCAAAGACATTTGCCTGGCGTTGACTTGGGTCGTCAATTGTTCTAGTAGCAGCATCTACTGCAATTCTCACAACATTCGGTGGACCCCATGGCAAGGCTGGGAAGCCGTAGAAGAGTTGGGACCTGCCATTCACCGATGGCCCGAACTGGAACCACATGCCTTGCATTATTAGTAGTGTAGATCAAAGCATAAATATGAACCTACTAGGAAAGATAGTTCCGTTTGGTCCGGGATTGGTGTTGAAGTAGGTAGCAACCATTTCCCAAATTTCCAGTCTCAGACCAATGCTAAAGCTCGGTTTCAGCACATGATTGACGTAAGCACCACTAGTAATGATTATCTTCTTTGTCAAGTACTTGACCTCCTTGTCATGAACCGTCGCGTGGACTTCCCAGATGGACTTATCACTGTCTAGAGGACGAAGCTGCTTGACCTGAGTGTGCTGCTTTGCCTGGGCCCCGTAGTCCTTCGCGAGACCGTACAAGGTGCGGAGGAGGAGTTGGACGTTGATGACACCGTTATCCGGGGCTAAGAGTCCGATCCATTTGGGATCGAGGTTCTTGAAGGGATATTGCTCTTCGATCTGCTCAGCAGTGACTGTCCTGGTCAGAATAAGACGGTAGAATAAGAGTGGACATACATACGCTCCTTGTAGGACATTCCAAACTTGTCCAAGTTCGCCTTGGGTCCCAGAAGCGATCCTATCCCCGTCAGTACCACCTCTCGGACGCACAAGCATCTTACCTTCTGGAGTATCGCCACCCATGTCCTTATCACCAAAGTTCAGAAGACCTCCCATCCAACGAAGCGACACTCCGGCATCTTTCTCAAGGGCATCCCAATGCTTCATAGCCTCAATCGCAAGCTTGGCCATGAACTCTTCAGTGTACCTATTCTATCAGCAGGGTCCTCTGGATTTGTTCTGCGATAGACTTACATAGTGCGAAACATGCGGGCCAGATCACCAGAACTACCAGCTTGGTTGAAGAAATTATTCTGTTCGAGAATCATTACCTTGCTTCCAGCCTTGGCGACTTCGTATCCTGCGGCTAGACCAACAGGTCCTCCGCCGATAACGACGACATCGAGGACGTCTGAGTTCGATTCTGAGTAGGCCATGATGGTAATAGTAGATGTCAAAATATTATCGTTTCTTGGTTCTTGTCCGGAGTCATCAATTTCCTCCTGAACATAACAACCTAGAGTCAAAGGTCACAGTCAGAGGTGAGGACCTCGCCCTTCTTGTAAGGAGATACGGTGCGATAGACTAGGAACGGCCCGGCATCTCTGCCGTCGCAATCAAATTCCATCCTGCAGATAATTACGATAGTTTCTCATGCAGAATGCAGAATGTGCTGTAAGTGGTATAAGTGAGGGGTAAATCTCACACATCGTATTCAGGTTGTTGCCGTGTCTCAGCTCGTGCAGGACGGCAAGTATTTATACAAGAACCAATACACTAGTCGAAGAGAAAATTCAGTACAAGCTACACAGGCAATGACGCTGCTATGCATATCACGCATTCACTACGTTAGCAAGAGTTTCTGTAACGCGTTAGGACCATCGACTTGGCTTCTGTATTTGGACCACGCATTGATTCAGGCGTAGCTGAATGTAAGACAGCATACGCTACTGCTGGTACAGACCAGCGGTGTGATGTGATAATGGTTGTTTGGGCGCATGTGGCGGAAACAATTTGTTCCCTTGCAGTCATCGCACATCGGTCGTGTTTGGTTGTCATAGAAATACAACGAAAGACTTTCGACCTCTACTACATAAGAAGCTCCTACCATTGGGAACCAGCCCGTGTTCAAGCCAGTCTCGGCTAGGCCCAAGATTGTGTACGAAGAATGTCTTGCCAAATAGCGTTCCAGGACGAATTGATCATCCGGGTCGCTGCAAGTGCTTTCATTCGCGAGCCGTAATTGGTGAAAGCCAGACGTGCTTGTTCATGACATATATATGTACTTTTAAGCTGTCTATAAGGCTTAGATATGTCGCCTTTCGTCCCAACATCGTAATAAATGCAGCCCAATGTCAGTGGAAGAGAGGTTTGTTTAGAGGCCGACACTTGGGAGATTGGCCAGCATCCAGCTGTAAGATGTATGCGATAAAAATGGTGGAAGCAATAAAAACTCATTCGTACTACCATTTATTAGCTCATCGTATTGTTGAGATATCCAAGCACCACGTTGGGCTGGCATCTACAGTCAATTGAGTTGATATAGCCTGAGAGCTGATGCACATGCCTTGGCCCGTTGCAAGTTGATCTGTTTCGGAACGTTCTGACTCACTGAGCTGTGGTCTTTCGAAAAATAGATAGCCTTAATCAGATGGACTGCAAAATCTTAATTAGAAGCAATCACGAAACATTGTTCTTGATCAAGATGTTGAGACTTGCCCACACATCAAGTACATTGACGTCTCATCATACAGTCTAGCAAGAAATGGGAGATTTTCCAGAAATCCGAACATCGAAAGCCAAATTAGCTTTTGGGGATAGCGCTTACTCTTGAGACGATGGCTTAACCGAGTGGCCAAAATCGCTGAAGAACATTGACATCGATGTCTCGATTGTTACGCAAGCTATAAATTCGCTTAGGGTCACTAAATATTGAAATATCATGCCGATGGATTTCGTATGAATTAGACTTATCAATCGGAATCCGAACAGCCTTTCCTAAACAATATTTCTTGTGTTTATTCCAATTGCAACGCCCGCAATTCCCTGATGACGAGAACATTCATCTGTGTTTGGACAAGGCGCCAGGTCCAGTACGATCTAATCAGCCATGAGGCGCTGAAATCAGCTCCTCTGATAGGCCTCTCGGATCTGGGCGCTGCTCAAACCCGAATTCATCCACGAAGCTGGGAAATCCACATTCCAGTGCCTGCTACCACCAACCTTAGGAGGGTCAGCACGGACGCAGGAGCGGCAACTTATGGGAATTACGGTTCGATGATCTTCCGAGCGACTGGGGAATAACAGGAGGATGAACCCCGTCCCCTGGCCCTGGATCCAACGGTGGTTCATCGTGACGTTGCACTCCCCTCGGCCCCTGCGTCGATATCCACACCACCATGAATATTGCTGCCGAGAAAATGGCAGCCAAGGCGGGCGAGTCTAGGTCCGGAGTCGTCATTGGAGTATCGGTATCGTCGATGGCTCTGTCAGCTGTCATGGTCGGGTTACGACTCTGGTGTCGGCGGGAGAGGCAGATGCTAGGACTTGACGATGTGACTGCAGTGGTGGCTCTGGTAAGTCGAACCAAGATCTTTCTAATCGAGATGAAAATCTCTGACACCGTTTCCTCTAGGCTTGTATTTTCGGCTGTGGATCGTCAATCGTTGCCAGTATGTTTCTCTTCTCTGTATCGACAACACTAGCTAAATTACGATCGCAGTGACGGATTATGGACTGGGCCGACATATCTATACATTATCCCCTCAACAGATAACACTATACCTCCAAGTACGTGGAACAGACCTCTGCCCACATCGAGACTTTTCTAATACTTAGTCGGCAGTGCTTCTGGTTATCAATCCTGTTCTACACCTACGCGCTCTTCGCCATCAAGTTGACGTTTCTAATCCACTATTACCGAATCATGTCTGTCTCCAATATGAGATGGCTATACTTGGGCGCACTCGGTTTCATCATCGTTTGGGGTACCTTCCAAGGCATCGGAGTATTTTTCTTCTGTACCCCAATCCAAGCTTTCTGGGATTCAGATGTAAAGGGACGCTGCACGCTTTCTCAGCCTACCATGTGGCTCATCAGTGGTATCGTACACATCGTCACTGACTTCGCAATCATCATCATGCCTCTACCCATTGTCTGGAATCTCCAACTTCCACGACCTCAGAAGATTTATCTCACTGGTATCTTCGGCCTAGGAACACTGTAAGGATTGCAACTGGATTTACATATCATTTACTGATGTATTTTTCAGTACTCTCGCTGTTACTATTCTCCGCGTACAGTGGCTTGACCCCGTTGCAGACATGACATGGTGGAACGTTACAGCAGCGTCATGGTCCATGGCAGAGATCGTGTCTGGAATAACTTGTGCTTGCCTTCCGACTTTTAAGCCCTTGCTGGTTGGTATCAAGAACTGGTTCCCTCGATCGAATGACGGAGACAGCACCATCTATCTTCAGGACCAAGGAATTGAAGGTCTAGGACTTACTGGATCAACTTTGGGTGCATGTGAGGGTCATGGAGGTGTCGGTACTGGACCGAAAGTGCCCACCAGTATCTCAATGTATGGAACACAGACGAGCATATCGGCATTCCAGAGCGGAAATAAATCGAAGAGAAAGCCCGAACAGACGGTATAGTGGTGCTATCATATTTAGATGTTGATACTTGTACAAATTTGTAATTCATAAGGAGTTGATTCCGCATAACCTCATTCAGTGGAGTCCAACATCTTTGCCCTCATGCATCGTCGATGTTTGGCACAAACGCACAACCCACATATGCCCATAAGAGACAATTTCTGCTACATTATATTTACCAAAGTTAACGCAAATACTTTTCGACCTTTTGCGGATCTACACCATCCCGCCTAAAGTCAAACAATCGCGATAGGGCGAAAAGGGCGCTAATGTCATGTCATCTAGGGCGCACCTTTAGTGGATCTCTACTCCGCCATTACTGGCTTCACCTCTTCTCACTGTTAATTTATCCAAGAACATTCCAACTTTGTATCACGCCGAAAGCATGACAATCCGCTTGATTGAAGCCTCAGAAGAGCATCTTCCTGCCATAGCTCGTATCGCAACTTCGGCTTTTCACCCAAACACAGATGCGCTATCACGACGCTTATTTCCCCCTCATCTACAACCGAAGAATCTCCCTGATGGCGAGGCCGCGTATGACTGGCGCTTTGCGCGCAAAGCATCAAGTCTAGCATCGTCAGAGTCTCATCTCGTTGTAGCTATCGATGAAGAAAAAGGACAAGATGATCAAGTCGTCGGCTTCTCGCTTTGGGATGCCCCTCCTGCTGCTGGCGGTGACTCTGAATCCAGCAAGGAGATACAATGCACAGCACTCGATAAGGAGGCCTATAATGAGATGAAAACGATTGTGAATCAAGATGCTGCCGATACCTTTGGAGACAAAGGAATCGCTGGAGTCTGGCGTATGTTTCCCACTCGACTTTCACCTGCTACAGTCACTGACCGCCTAGATCTCGACTACATCGGTGTCAGCCCAGGTAATCAGAGACGCGGTATCGGCAAGATGCTGTTACAGTGGGGTCTTGATCACGCAGCTGCGGAAGGAAAAGATTGCTACTTAGTAGCTACTGAAGCAGGTCGGCCTTTGTATGTGGCTGCGGGCTTCAAGGATGTTCGCATTGTATCAATTCTTGGCATTCCTCATTATTCGATGATTCTGAGAGCTGATAGTTCGTGACATGCAGACGCCAGGTTTTAGAACGAGACTACATGAATATACAACCAAAACCTAACTTGCCATTCCTCAAGTCTTGTTAGTGAGGTGTGATCGAGTCGAGGTTGCCGTGAGGATTATACCTAGAGTCACGATAGTACTTGATGCTCCCAAACGTAAGTCGTCAGTCAAGCGTCTCGAACTCGGAGAGGATTTGTCATGGTACTGCTCCTATTCCCCAGTGTTCCTTTTTCTCCGGATAAGATAAGGAACCACGAGCTGGCAGGCAGTAATCACTATACCATATCGAGAGTGGTCTATTGGCTTGGCGCAACCAATTGTCAACATTTATCAGCGAACTATCGATTTTCGTCAGACGTTAGTGCCCATGTAATTTTAAGATGCCCCATCGTGACAGCGCAAGCACTAACTAACTTAGTAAGATACTTAAGCACTGCGAGACCGTTTTCCGTCAGACCTGGACTTTTACCTGCATTTTCTCACTCCTTTCCCTTTGGGTCATCACGTTCGTTACAGCGACTATCTTATCCACTCATTCCAAGATGGCATCGCAAAGACTTTTCGCTGCATTCGCGGCCCTCTCCATCCTCATTGGGTCTGAGGCTAGCCCCTGCAAACCTGTTTCTTCCACCACTGAGATTCAGGCTACATCAACCTTCTCTTCTGAGACTGAGACTGCCACTGCTAGTGACGCCACCTTCACCACTGAGCTGACCTCAACTGAGTCGAGCTACGTCACGGATATCACCACCACTGAGAGTGAGACAGCGACATCCAGTGCAGCTGAGTCAACCGCGGTTGTTTCCACTACCGAGACTTCTGCTTTCACCTCTACCACGGAAGCTGCCTCTACTACCTCAGCTGCACCTGTCGAGACACCTACAATTCTCGTCAACGGCGACTTTGAAAGTGGCAGCATTGCGCCATGGTCCAATTCTGGCCTCGCCGCCTTTGCCGACATCGACTCTTCGACAGTCCATGCAGGCTCTTATTCTCTCAAGATGGGCTCCCAGGCTAGCGAATGGTCAAACACCGTCCAAATTCTCAGCAAGTCAGCACTCGTCGCAAACGAACCCTACAGTCTTTCCCTCTACGCCAAGGTCAGCTCTGGATCTTCTTGCACTGCTTTCCAAGCGTTCATTGACAACAACGACCTCAATGATTCGTTTGGACCGAGGATTAGTGTTTCTGGTGGCCAGATTGCTAGTGACTTTACTGGTCTTTCGGGCGAGTTTTCCTTGACCCAGACTGCTTTGGACAGTAGCAATCCTATCCGAGTTGTCATCAGGGCGAAGTGCAGTAACGGTTACGTGGCGTGGGTGGATGACGTTCAGCTGGGTATTTCAGATTGATCTTATTCATCTTCGGGAGACTGTAAGGGTCAATGGTTTGAAGGAGCAGTGGCCAAGAGCCAAGGAGCATTTTTAGACACATCTTATCATAGCAGGTAACCTGATTCGCAGACAGAGCTTCGCTGTATATAATTACCTATCCAACATCCTCTGATGGTTGCAAGATAATTAGACTTCCCATTCTCAACGTCTTATTTGGTCCCACTGACCACAACTATCTAAATTGTAGTGACAATATACATGTCCCGCTCTTAACGTGATGAACGTATGGCTGACAGAGACTAAAAACAGAACATAAGACAAGTGAGGAAATGTAAAAAAGAAAGCCTCGCAAACGCTCGCAATCGTGATATAGGAACAGCCCGATGCGGGGGTCGAACCCGCAACCTTGAGATCGCGTACTCGTAAGAGTCTCACGCTCTACCGATTGAGCTAACCGGGCGTGGCTCTTAATTGATGGTCGGCCTGGTTCGCGGAGCGACCAAGAACATGGGGGATCTGATTCAGTCGTAAGTGAATTCTGGGAAGTATTGCTGACGGGATATTGTGTATATGGAAAGGAGGAGTCTTGGATTTCGGCGGTCCCTTCGCTTGATTGCTGATGCTCGCTTAAATCGGTGGTATAGGGTGACCTTTCTTGCTGGTGAGACGTGTAAAGTTTGCGGTGGGAGGGCTTCGCTGGTTCCTCGACAGGGTTCAAAAGCAATAGGGCAATGCGACCTTGTCGTGTGATTTGTGATAAATCTTCTGCGGAGAACTCAAAAGAGAAGAAGGGAGGAGCTTACCTCCTTATTAGATCTGTTCGGAAACATTGTTCAACAAAGGCAACTCGTTCGCTAATGGAACGACTCTACCATCCCGCATGGCGGATAATGGTTTCCATGCGTTAGAACTAATCGAAAGAGTAGTTATTAGACTCAGGTTTATACTTAGGATGCCTTGAAAGCTCGATCGCCACTTGGGTCACGGTGAGTGAACTCTCAGCTCCCTACAACCCTAGTACTATACACAGAGCACTAAACAACGCTTGGAGTAACCCAGGGCAAAAGGATAGGCAGGGTGCGGAAAGCTTCAGATCTTCCTATATATGTCAATACTGTGTTTTCGACAGCACAAGACTGGGATGAGAAGTACTGCAGAAAGATACATGAGATTACCTCTTCAGCAAGGGCTTTCCACCAAAGTATATTTTCAGTAGCCCGAAAAGTCTTTGTGACTCAAATCCCTTTCACCGTGGAAGATCCGACTACGGCGATGCCGAAAACTTATTTGTTTTGTTGAATAGCAATGTTCTCACTGATAAAGATTTTTTATCAATCTGGTTCAATACTAAATCTGTCTCATTGTTATATACTCAGCTCGCATATAATAGTGAGGTGAGATTTTATTTGGACTTCTTGTTGTATGAATTATGTATGTAGAGCACATGCTGCATATGTCAGGTTATTATACTGGACAACAGGCATCACGTCCCTCCATCGTATGATGAAGTTCCAGGCTCGATCTCAGTTGTGTCTTGAACTAATGAACAAAGCCCGATAGCAAAGTGTCATAGATCGTAGAATCTATCGGGAAAGTGGAATATGAAGAGTTCTCGAATCGAGTCGCCTAATCGAAGCCAGAAACAGGAATTCCACCATATTAGATAAGTTCCGTGGGATAAACACTGAATTATTTCTACTATTACATTTTCCCCATCTTACAGTTAAGGAAGACAAATATGGGAAACATGCATATAGTAAAAGTCGCTATGTGATCTCCGTGTGGGGAGGGCCGGTGGTTACTTAAGATGTAATAAAACAAGTAAGAAAATGTATCATGTTTGAAGAAGTAGAACGGGACCAAATCATTGTTCGCTCCATAGTCTTCTAATAAAGACCAGACAGGTTTGATAGTTTAGGTGGGATATGTGGGACCTGAAAATCAGGATCAAAATATCTTCCGAGTCGTATCTCTCGACCGATAAATAAGCCGCGGCGTAGTCGGAATTCCCGATACTAGATAATCCAAAGATTCCTAGTCATTCCTGGTGAGATTTTCCTGTCTTACCCGCCAATGCTTGGCGACCTGATGAATCAAGACTTCAACGTTCATAACACAAGCAACTGCAGCCTGGCAGGCATCTTCAAGTCTAACATACTTTGATTTGGGAAGATTGAATAAACACCTTGCCTATATTTATTTTTTTCCTTAGCTCACTGGCTCGGAGATGAGACAAGATGGCGTTCATGTCTGGCCGAGTTTGCCTGTTTGATGTATGACGCCGGAGCTGGAATTTATTTTTCCGCCCTCTTTGCTCAACCATTCGGGTACCACGCCAAAACACGTGACGGACTGGACCGTGTTTACCGTTTACCTCATGGGTCGCAAACACATCACCACCCTTTCAATAATCAATCACATCAGCTCATCTTGAGCACATTCAGTTTCAACAAGACTCACATCCCTCATCAACTTATTCAAAATTTTCACCATTTGTCATGACGCCAAAGAACTCATCCACGCGTCATCGCGGTCGACCGCCGCCAGGCGTCAAAGCTCAATCATCACCAGAATATCCATCTCATCGGGCTTATCACGCAGCGTCGCGCATTCATCAGCTCAGCGGAATGTGGCCAAACGAACTGTGCAAGGGCTTTGTTCCTGACATGTGGGGGATTCGACTCATCGAAGGTCTCTCTGCGCTGGTGTCGCTCGTGGTGTCCAACAGAGTCGATATTGAAGAGGTGCGACGCAGACTGAAAGGTCATGCGAACCACCATCCGCGCACAAAGTATCCCCAGCTTCGCAAATCTGATATCCTCAAAGTCCGGAAGTGGCTTCGTGGCATGGGGATTGACACCAAGCACACAAATCCAAATGAGTCGACAACAGTGAATGACCACCAGAGCGACGATGAGATGGGCTACAGTGACGCGACTGAAGCAGACTCTGAACCTGTTGATGAAATTGTAGCTTTGGGGTTGCCCGAGGATCAGATGGAAGAGGATACCGATGAAGAGGAGGATGAGAATGAAGAGGAGGAGGCTGAAGAGCAAGTTGAGGAACGGGGGCATGTTCAAGAAGATGAAGGTGAAGAACAGGAAGAGGAAGAGGAGGAAATAGAGGAAGTTGAGGAGCTGGAGGATGAGAATGATTTCGACTGGGCTGCGCCAAAGAGACAATCCTCAAAGAAAGAGACTCCGCCGCGAGAAAACCGCCGCTCACCAGCCAAAGAAATCGTCGAGATCGAAGACGAGTCAGATGAGGAAACAGTGGTAGATCCAGGTGATGACGGCTTCATGCCGAACGACAGTCCAGAGCCCGTACAGTCAAATGGCCAATTTGGACCTGATCACGGAACATCAACACCCAACCCTGTATCAGCAGCCTCGCGCCGTCCGCGGCGCAGTATCCAACAGCCATCTCGATTGGTTTCAGATACACCCAGGAGCTCTGTTCGACAAAGCACTGGCTCAGAAGAGTATACGCCTGCGACTCTCGCTGTTAGGAGTCCGCCAGGTTCGCAACAGCAAACACCAAGTTCTCAAGTACCGGTGCCCAAACCTGCAACTGCTCAGGGCGATATGCGCCCTCCTCAACAACCTACACCAACTACCTCTCCAGCAAACACAATGCAGAATTTTGTCAAACCTCGCCCACAATCACATACAGCAGTGCCTCTTCCTCCAATCCCCGGTACTAAAAGTGCAACTCAACTCCAACGATCCAATAGCCAGCCATCGGATTCAACCTCCGCTTCAAATTCTCAAAGCTCCGCAACTCCCCGCACACAATCCAGCTCCCAGCCATTGGCGTCGCCCCGCACCAGTGCTACCTCTCTGACTCCTCAGCAGCAATCAGGCACCTGGTCATCGGCATCTAATCCCGTGGCTCCTCAATGGGCTTATAACCAATTAACGAGTAGTCAGCAACCGACGCCTCATCACCTGGCTCCATCTCGGGGCAGTAAGCGCCCGGCTGAATCATCACCAACAGCATCATATACGAGTCATACTCCATCGAACACCTCACGATCTGGAGCAAAGAGGCAAAGGTTATCTAATGCTCTACCGCACCGTCAGTCTCAATCGTCTAGAGCCATCAATTGGGACGCAGTTTTGGTGAGGATTTTCCCTTCTAACCTTCTACCATAATCTTACAATTTGTAGCCCTCTGGAGACGAGTTCAAAGAAAGTTTGAAAAATGCTTCCGATGCCATAAAGCCAGTTCTCCATAAATTCGAAGAGCTATTGGCCAGCATCAACGACGAGCAACGCAGGCTCTCTGCCGTTCAGAGCAGCCTTTACCAGAAAAAGAATGATTACACAAACGACCAAAAGAAGGCCCAGGACGCTCTCAAAGACGTTGAGAAATCCACAGCCAACGAAAACACAACGCTTCGAGGTCTTGAGGAAGTTTACCAGCAGAACCCGGGGGATGCTGAGCTCCGCACCTTTATCAACAAGCGGAAGCAAACTATTCTCGAGCATAAGGAGGTATATGTTATTGTCAAAAGCCAGCTCGACAAGAGCATCGCTGGGATATACAAGACCGATCATGAGATTGCGCTTGTCACTAAGAGACTTGGACAGCTTGATGCTGAGAGAACAGATGTTCTGAAAGAGAAGGAGGGTGTCGACAAGGCGGCGAAGCGGGTGACGATCATGTCGAAATTCATGGAACCTTCATGGCAGGCTACGCTGGATATGCTTCTCCAGTCTGTGGGCCCTGAAGTTCTGGAGAAGGCTTTCTGAGAGGGATATTCATTATTATGAGTACATTTCGAATGTGTAATACCAAGGGCAAAAGCCTTATCAAGCAGGGCGTTTTCTCGGATGGGATACCTCGTATGTTTATAGTATAGTGTAATCAGAATGCTTCAAACTTCTATAACCGTTAGAACCACACTATTGTCAAGCTGTAAATGTATAAGGCGAAAGAAACTGTTTCAAGAGAGGGAAGCTACGTAAGCGAATGAACAGTATTGTGCTTGTGAGTCTGATGACTTTGCTGGTAGTCTTTGTGCCTGATGAGGAACTTTGTCCAAGAGTCCTTTAGAATTTAGGGAGTGCCCTTGCAGAACTATACCAAAGCTAGGAGATATTTACATAAGGAATTTTAGTATTTTTATCACTTGAATAAGACGCAAATCCTAGATAAACTGGTTTATGCTCCAGCCATACTCTCCTTCTTTGACATCATCCTGCAAGAGGTAATGTGACGCTTCCCCGCACATCGGGCACTTATGGTAAGCCCGAAGCTGACGAACAGACGATACCAGATAGCCAATTGCTCCAATTACAAATTCACGCAACTCAAATCTTTATCACCATCTTCATTAAAGGAAGGGACAGACTCAAGGTCAACTTTGAGTATAATGCCCCTCCAGCTGAAAGACCCGACGCTTGCTGGACCTCCAGTAGCGGCATATCAGCTGCGGCGAACCGGCTTGAGTGCCGCCCTAACAGCGTCAGGCGAAGACCGAAAGACTTTCTGTAAGAATAGTACTTCTGAGACGGTTCACGGCTAATACTAATCGCTTTGAGAACCTTTACGTTGTGAGTGTGATTGCACACTGTTGGATTTTCCCAGGTTCTGGGGCAAAGATGAGGCCAGAAAACTAGTTCCCTGAACACAGTGATTGTCAGCGAGCCAATCTCATGGCCGCCACAGAGATACAATGAGCTCATGAAGCCGTGCTACTATCTCGTTGGTATGGGGTTGACACGCGATGGAAGAGGTTAGGAATTGCTGAGAGACTTCGACCTTTCGCAGCATTCTTTCTTAGAAGGACATGCCATTCCAAGTTATCGATTCGTGGCAGGATTTTAATTGCCTCTGACAGCGATGGAGCGTTAGTTCGACTTCTTTGTTTCCTCAAATGGCTGATCTTACAAGCGGATGGGGGTAATCAAGGAGTAGTCCTCATTTCAACTTGACGAAAATCCGAGTCTGTTCACTGACTTCTACACGTATATTGGGGGCTTTGGTGCGCTCACTCACAACTCGTCAGGCTTTTACAGTTGGTACACGTGGTAACATCTTACATGAGTACACTGCAGAATGCCAAAGTGATAAATACGAATCTAAGTTTGCCTCATAGCCTTTGCAATAATCTAAAATCATTGGGAGGGCATCCCAGCTCGCATTGGTAATAGCAACCTCATAGTCTCATCTTTGATGAGGATCTGCATTAGCGAGGATCTACCAGGAGAACCAGTGGACTCCCGCTGCATCAATATGTGCTACCTACTTCTTAATATTATCATCTCTCTGATGGCAAGGACGTCGAGGCTATCCCAGGTTCAACAGGCATCGAGGAGAGGGTTGCCTAAGTAAGCGCCGCCACTCGTCATGACGGGGATCTTCGAGTTTCTATTTGAGGGCTGTCTCTGATGCTTTTGGTCAAGAGGGAGTGCCAGGGAGTCAAGGCTTGTGGGTTTCCCTATACTATCAGAGAATTGTCCAAGGGCATGACTCTTCCTGGGGAACGATAATCTGTGTACTTGCGGATGCATAGCTTCGTTCTGGGCCTCGCGAAGATCTAGTCAGAGTTCTGAGCCCACGTTTCGCCCATCTTGGGATCTTGATGCGTAGGTACGTGGGCGATTCGGTACTTGAACTGGTTTATCGCTTTACTTCCAGTGTAAAAGTCGCCAGTGTTGTCCCATTTTCCTTAGAAGTCATTGTTGTTCTCGAGAGCATTGTAAGTGTACATAAAGAGGAGAAGTTTGATACCAAAATCATGAGCCTTAATCCAGCGCGGTGTCATCCAATTCATCCCGAGTGCCTTGCAATTCTTTGAAGTCGTTCCCTTTGTACCTCCGGATCGGCCTTCAAACTTGATCAGTTGGTGCCATGGCACTCACGCTGTGGTCGAGAGTCTCTATTCATCAAGCTATAAAGGATCAGTGAACTGAATCAGTTGATAGATTTCGTATATCCCAAAAGCTAAAACTTCACTTTGGATCCCAGTACAAGCCTCGCTTCTTCAGGTTGCCACATTTATGGCACCTTCTGCGTCTCCACTGGAAATTATACTGTCAGCGTTTTGTAGGAAGGTACAATTCATGTTGGTGGTAACTTATCGGTTACGCGCAAGGATCTTGAGTATCCTTTTCTTACTTGGAATACTCACCTTTGTCCTCACCTTGGTCTTTCATTACCACGGTTATCGCAAACCCATTGGCGGGTGCGTCCGTTGCCTTTGCAGGCGTCAACGCTGGGCCATGCCATTGTTCATCATTGGCTACTTCTACTTGGAGTGAGGCCACTCCTGCCATCACACGCAACGTTGAACCAGTTTCTTCAGCTAGTACTTCGTCCGAGACACAACTAAGACAAGTACCGCGAAACCCTCTGAGTCTGATGTGTCCACCACAACCATCTTCTCTGTGTCAGTCCAGCATCTTGACAATCATGATTTGGTTTAGCTGTCATTTACGGTACATGGATCTAAGTATGCGATTGGCCAATTGGTGTAAGTTGTCATTAGGGTAAGCCGTTGTTAAATTACTACTGTAAGTCACATTGCAAGTAATTTTCGTCAAAGCTGTATCGCGTGGTGGCGATCAATATGTATAAGAGTTCCAATCTGTCAAATCAATACTGCGATGCAACTCTTTCTATCAAAACAGCATCGTCAAGAGAGAAAGTAATAGAGGCGCAGATGATGCTCACATAAACGTAGGGTCCAGCATCAAGCTGAGCTTCATTCCAAGTGCAGCTAACAGCTCCCAAAGCCCATGTATTCAAGGGCCCCCCAAACGCGCCCGAACCAGCGTCCGATGATCCTGCACCACATCCCAACCGCTGGACCGTACAAGCACTAGACGCTGTGGTCTTTTGAAAAATTGAAAAGCGATACTCTTTTCCGGCGATGATCTTGGAAGGGTCAATATCTTGTGTGACGGACCAGTCATACGGTTGGATAAGCCTGCGCGTGAGTCCTGTAGGCGGCACTGAAGAATCGAAAACGCCGCACTGGAGTGATCCTGGGCGAGACGTGTCGCTGTGAATTGATAGCCACCCGCGATTTGCGATCTTTTCTGTCTCCCAGGGCGCGAAGGTAAGGTCTTCAAAACCGGGGTTGCGAATTAAGTTGGTGGGCTGCTGCTTAACAGATGTTTTCGTGGTGGATGCCTCGCCAATTGATGTTTCAATTGAAGTTGCTGCTAAGGTCGTAGAGACTGAAGGCTCATATAGCGTGGCGCTGTCGGCAATAGTTGTTGTCTCAGAGGAGGCTATGGTTGATGATTCTGTTTCTGTAAGCGAAGCTGATGAGGGCACAGCTGTCGATGTGACAGGCTCAGTCTCTACGGAAAGGGTACTGGAAGACAAGGCCGGAAGTGTGGCAGACTCTGTCGTTATGGAGGTTGTCGAGAATATGTCTGTACTGGCCGTCTCAGCATCACCAGAGCTGGAGGCACTGATAGAGGTAATAGAGTTGGAAGTCGGAGAAGAAGGCTTGCATGGCGAGGCCGAAGTCAGCTCGCACAGCGCCAAGAGCTGAATGAAGGGGTGCGTGAGTCTCATAACCACGATCTTGATGTCCTGGCGGGACTGCGATGATACCAGGGAAAACACAGAACAGAACAGAACAGCACGAACAATAACGAGGAGCCAAGCGCAATTAAGCATAAGAGCTCACGCTAAATTAGCTTGAACAACCAATTAGTTCAGCTCCGCGGACCAAACTTTCTTTTTTTCTTACTGTTGGTAGCTGCTCATCGTCTATTGTAGAATTATTGAATGTGGCGTTGCTGAATAGAACCTCGGACCAACATGCACCCCTGGCTTTGTGGGCCTCCACCATGAGAAGATGCAAGAAATAATTGTTCATCAACGTGCAGTGCTCTTTGGTTCAGTGGATATACAACCCAAAACCGTTATATCCTCCCAAGCAACAGTTTAAACTAATCCGATGCCTCAGTTGCGGCCAGAGAAGCATCGTCAGCCAGAAACGTCAGAGCATTGCACACTCCCGAGACCTGGACACTTGGTCCAGCATCTAGCCCAGCCTGATTCCACGAGCAAGTGACCGTTGTCAATATCCAACCATTCGCCTGCATCGCACCCCAATTCGCCGAGTTTACGAAACCTGTTCCTGCACCACATGCAATTGTTTGCGAGATGCAAAAGTTGGAGGCTGTAACTTTGGTGTATACAGAAAAGCGATACTCTTTATCGACCACGATCAAAGATGGATCAATTTCCTGTTCGATGCCCAAGTTGGCGAGGTTTTGTCCAGAGGCGCTGAATTGCCCTGCCTGGGTTGATGGGGGAATGCCTGATGCGCTGTCTATACCCAAGGTTCCGATGTTGTTGTATACGGTCCAAGGCGCGATGGTTGAGTCTTCAAAACCAGGATTGCTGATCAGATTGGTAGGTCCCGATGCGGCAGTGGTCGTGGTCGTGGTTTCAGCTTCGGCGCTGGAGGTCGCAACGGAAGTGGTGATGGTAGATGACTCTGTCTCGCTGGCCTCAGTGGTGCTTGCTGGCGCCGCCGAAATGACAGTTGAAGAAGAAGGCTTGCATGGCGATGCTGACGCGATTTGACACAGCGGCAAAAGCTGAAGAACTGAAGACGTAAATTTCATGATAACGGTAATGACATTATGGATGTTGCGAAAAGAGAGAACAAGGCGTCACGATACTCGTGGTAATGGGGAAACATGGCAATTAAGTCAATTTCCTGAAACTCAAATGTTGCCTAATAAAAATGCGTCGTTTCCCTGTGACAGCTTCGATTCATGCTCGGCAAAACAGTGTAGCTCGGTCTTGGTGCTGCCAAACTATTGAATGTGGCGTCGCTGGGACCAACAATCTCCCCTGTATTCTGGAGATTAGTGGGGTCGTGGAAATGAGATTCAGGGTTGTTGGTTCAACTGCCTGTTTTCTTATCGATTCGCATTTGAGATTTGCTTCGTCCTTTATACGCAGTTCTCTATTATTGGATTCTCAATAGACATTCATATATACAGTATTCAAAAAATCAAAAGAAAAATATCATGTTTTACCAGTTTCCTTTGGTAAATACCGTGATTTGATCATGGCCGTCTGCAGCTATAGAAAACAGTAGCCGACTACAAAACTCTCACATTAAAGAACAGTCTCTTTTTACTCCTTCAATTTCGTAAACTTGATCAGACATTTGGATTCCTAGAAATAGTCAGTCACACGCCATGATAACCAGAATGAAGAGAAGGCTAACCTGAACCTTGGGGAATCGATCATCGTAGAAAGTCTCGACGCGAGCTGTAATGGCAGGTGTAGTATCCTCGAACCCTGGAGCAATTGTCGTTCTAAACCGTCGGTACATGGTAGCTGTGAGTGTGGTCATCTCAGCCATAGCAAGACTGTTTCGTGTTAGTAATCGAGATCTACCGACCCTGCATGGAGAGAAGCAACTTACTGCATGCCAATGCACATCCGCCCTCCACTTGAGAATCCCCAGAACCATCGGTTGAGCTCCGCTGCATCAGGTCCAAGCCATCGATCAGGGTTGAAGACCAAGGGATCCTTGAATACCGACTCGTTGCGATGCATGATCCAAGGCGACATGCCGACAACAGTATCACCAGGAACGGTATATCCATCAATAACTGAATCAATGTCCATCGAACGAGGTTCAGTGCTTGGTAACGGAGCATAGAGTCGTAGAGTCTCCTTGATGACGGCGTTGATATATGTGCATCGATCACTTGCTTCGGCTCTTGGATTGCCCCATTGGTTCAGTCCATCACCTGAGATGGCCATGACTTCTTCTCGCAGCTTCTCCTGATACTTCTCGTTTCCTGGAAGTGAGAGCGCCCAAACAAGGAACATGAGGGTGTCGCTAGTGGTGTCGATGCCAGCGAGGAAGTGGTCAGCACATTCAGATGCCATCTGCATATCGCGGAGTCCACCAGGTTTCTGAGATTCATGGTGTTGCCAGAGGTTTTCCACAATTGAAACATGCTCATCTGCCATCTTTGTGAGCTGGCTGTATACAGAAGTCATAAATACCACTTACCCTCTGAATGAGTGATCTTCTCCACATCAGCTCGGAAAGCCTCAAAAGCCCGCAGAGCATATCCTCGGACGCCGGTGTATGTAGTAGGCTGCTGCATCGGAAGAACGGGCTTAACGAGTTGACCCATCAATCCTGATTGGCGATACAGCCATTGAGTCAAAGTCTTCAGATGCACGATAGACCAAGAAAGCTTTCGACGAGAGGGATGCAGAATATCCGCGATAAGTTCCCGATGAATCTTTGAGCCTCGAATCGCTGCAGTCTGGCCATACTTTCCGTAGACAAAAGCGGTGATGTTGTCCAACGAGTAATAATGCAGAGTGCTGAAAATCTCACTGACGTTCTCAGGCTCAGCTTCAATCAGATCCAGGTACTGACGAACCCTCCTCTCAACCATTTTCGCGGTCGGCGGCTTGAGAACAACGGACTTGGAATAAGCGTGTGATAGCAACTTCTTCCTATCACCATGTTCCTTGGGAGAATGGAACGTGAATAGGTTCTGCTCGCCATAGACATCAAACATGCGATAGAAATTGGTTCGGCCATATCGGCTTCCGGGTCCGTAGATGGTTCGCAGCGCTGAGAGGCTGTTGAAAGAGACCTCATGAGGACCGATGCGTACGACTGGTCCGTATTGTTGATGGAGTTTGAAAATTGTGCGAGTCCGCGTTCCTTTCCAGTCTTCGTAGGCAAGACGCCATTTTGTAGCAGCGAAGGATTTGGGGCCGGGGACGTGGCGAAGAGGGCTGAGGATGAG
Organism: Fusarium agapanthi; assembly: GCA_001654545.1. Taxonomy (NCBI): domain Eukaryota; kingdom Fungi; phylum Ascomycota; class Sordariomycetes; order Hypocreales; family Nectriaceae; genus Fusarium; species Fusarium agapanthi. The sequence continues at coordinate 21,335 of LTDI01000103.1, read as the reverse complement.
CGGATCGAGAAAGATGTGCTTGATGAAGAGCACGACAGCGAGTGCAGCTGCCACAACCGGGAGGATGGCCATATTCCTACCTGTAGCAACAGTGGAGGAAGAAGGCTGTGTCGATACGAAACCAAGCAAATGATGTACGTTAGATATCAAGGTTCTTTGAGCATCACGCAACTGGTCAATCAAGCCCTTGTCGGTGTGTCAAATCGGTAGTGAATGTGGTGCCCCGCACGCGATAGAACTTGTTGCGCCAGGGCGTAGACTTCAGAGCAAGGGCGCGCCTTTATCTACATAGAAACAGATCATCTGAGCAACTGGCAGATAAAGACCGCAGTGGATCTGATAGACAACTTGGCACTGGACTCAATGTTTATCAGGGCGGACAAAGGTCATGCTTTCCGGTGCGCGGAGGCCTTGGACCGACGGGACTCGGCAAATGACGCCGTGTTCGGGGGACTAGGCTTGATGCAGGTCATGAGAAGACACTCGCTGAACCAATGAGACACCAGACATTCCAAAGATTGGCTTATCTGATAAGGCCTTCATGATGTGCCCCGCGAAGGGATGGCCGATGTGATCATAGTCGGACGAACAATCGGACACATCTACTAGGGTGGATGAATTGCCCTTGTGCGTGAGTGTCAGTCATTCAAGCGTGAGTATCTACACAGATTCTGAAACTGGTCCAAGCAATTTGAGCTAAGGGAACGCAGATGAGAATCGTGGTCCTAAGAGACTGCACAAGACAGGTCTCGTTCTAGACTGATGATAGAGGGTGCTTGTCTAATAGACGCTCCTCCTCATTAGCTATGACGTAACTGTAAGGCTGGGTTCGGCTGCGCCTAGCATGCGTTGCATCTGCCGTAGGGTGTACCCGCCTGCAAGGATCATTCTTTCTTGTGATTTGGGAACTCCAAGCCAGCCATCATATACTCAGCTCAGTCAGCTTAGTACGATCAAAAAGCTTTAGTATCATGGGCGGCTGGGTGAAAAGGGAAACAGTCTTGTGCTAGCAATGCTATCGAGAATCAGACACGAAGACAGAATCCAAAACTGTCGGTCAAATATCAGCATCAACGTCGGTCGTGTGCAAAGAACTTCCAGTCTTCCAGGCACTGATCCAGTGGTTTGATCCCTTGAAGTGCATATTTCCGAGATCGCCACAATGGATGTTGGCAACCATCGTCTTATTTACGACACCACTGCCCTCGATGAGTCTCACAGAGCGCATGCGGCTGTGCTCAGGCATCTCATGACCATGACCCATTCTCGTGCTCAGGGTCACTTTGCCAGTACCGTCTTGGTAGATGACGAACATGGTGGAGCCACTCATCTTATCGCCTGTGCCGAGACCGACCCATTGGTATTCAACGGGGGCTTGGATACGGATGAACAAGTTGCCGGAGTTGGATGAGGCTGTCGAGGACGGGACGGCTCAGGTATAGCATATCTTGTTGGATTTGCCGTTGCAATATGATGCTGGTGATGCTGAGGAACAGCCAGAGACTAAGTAAGGACTGTTAAGAAGATGCTGTTTTCATTGTATGGTTGCTTATTACTTACAAAGCGCTATTACTGCCGCGATAGCTATGGTTGTAAGAGACTTCATGTTACCGAAACGTGGGTCACTGATAGTATGGTTTGGTCCCTGTGTGAGATGAATGGCAGAGAGGGCAAATGATCAGTTCTGTAGCTCGTCTCCTGGATCGAGCGGCTTCTTATGCAAGATCGTCGCTGCAGTCAGCTTCCGCCCAAGCACATGATGGACCGGTAGCTTCCAGGCCAGTCAGCCCAGTGAGCGTACTCTTCCCCAGCAGTCAAGTTAGTACAAAAATAGGTCCAGCCCAAGCTCCTGTGCTCCTCCAATCAAGAGCACAATAGGTCTCCCTAGATCTTAGTAGGGCTTACTCAACTTAATGAATGCTGCCGGTCGGGTAAGATGCCGAACCTTGATGTAGGGCAATGTCAGCATCCGTTGAAACGGCCAAGGCTCATGCTCAGCTTGTGTCTGTGCGCCAGTCGCTTTTCTTTGAGATCTCCAGTCTTGGAGTTTTGTGACATACTGTAACAAGAACACTGGGGAGATACAAGGTTTTATCTGTTTGTCCCTCTGACTCATTCACAACCCTTCGTATAAGAAGTGGTATCTGCAGGACAACCAAGCGCTGATTGATGCTTTAAATGACTGAAGAGTGAATTTTGCTATCCAAGTCCAACTTGAATGCTCTCATTTCTGCACCAAACTCATCATGTCCATGGGGTGGCTGGCCTCAAACGAGATCTCTCAGGACGGCGGGGTAACCCGTTATACTGAATTAAGGCCCGGCAGTAATTGAGTTTCCGGCCATGGACAACAGCGAATAATGCTCATCGCTTGCAATCTAGACAGATCGTAAGCACTGTATTCCGAACTCGGGCGTGACAAGCTTTATGCCGTGGACACCTCCAAAGCAATTAGGCAAAGGCTATTAGGATGTTCGGTCTCAAGCTGAAAACATCGTCGGGGAACTTTTAAACACAGCCCAGTTTCGGCAGCCAGTTGGGAAAAATACCATCTTATTGTACTTTGTCCTGAATGAAGGCCTTTCGGGATCGGCCGCTGCTCGTCAATTCAAGATTACATCATAGCGGCATCCCCCTGGCACGTTATGCAGATAATATGTGGGAGGACGAGGGGCTATTGCAAAGACAGCCTCTCCCATCACTTGACATGCAGAACATCAAGATGGGGAATTGGCACAGAAATGCCATATCTCTTGGGGCTCAGGATATTCCGAGAGGTCGGTGGTGGAGTGAGACAGTGTAAAGTCTATGTCGCCATCGATAGCACAGTGGAAGAAAGCAAGTGACTCATTTCTTGATGAATGTAGAACATGTTCCATTTCTTGAAGGTCAGAGCAGAAAGAATATACGTCTACCAGTTGTTGTTTCCCCTTCCGTGTTGGTCGCACAACTATTCTAAGGCCGCCACATAAATCCAGGATGCTTCCAATCCATAACACGAATCTCGGCATCCGTCTTCCCAGCCAGTGCCTGACCGACCTCAATCGCAGCCCTTCTTCTATTATCCCAAGTCATGTAAACTTGTAGTACGATGGTAAGAAGGAAGATGGATGAGCACGCGCCGAGGTTAAGGCCATTGCCAATTGAATAGTTTGGTCCATCGAAGGGCAAAAAGCACCATGTCGAGATCAATCCTCCAACGTTACCAAGCATGACGTTCAGGCCGATTCCTGAAGCGCGTGCTGTGTCGCTGACCAGGTTGGCTGATACTTGGGCATTAGATAGAGCACCGTTGGCAAAGGTGCCTGCGCAGATGAGGAACGTGCCAGCGTAGCGGACATAAGCTGAGGTGAGTTAGTTAGTGTGCCAGGACGGAGCGAGGTTTGAACTTACGATTCGTGGTGCTGAGGAACATGATGTATCCCGCGATGACAGGAAGCTGTGACAGGTTGATAAATATATTTCGCTTATCAATGCGAGTCGACAAGAAGCTAATGGTGACGGTGCAGAAGGTACCGACGATATAAGGCGGCACAGTACGCAATTGCTGTTGAACGACTGAATGGTTGGGGTAGATAGTCCTCACAATGGTAGGTGCGAAGAAAGCAAGGCCCTGCACGGTGATGTTGGTGAAGAGGAAGATGGTGGAAGTTCCGATGGTAACAGGCGAGCTAATACCCCGACGCGCCAGTTTCCAGGAGAACTTCTCAAGGACTTCAGTGGCACCAACACGCTCAGACTTGATGCGCGCAATAGCTAGGTCCTTCTCCTCTTCTGACAACCACCGCGCAGTGCTAGGCCGATCCGTCATGGTAAAGAAGGCAATGAGCGCCAGTCCAATAGTGCAGATGCCCTCAATAGCAAAGATCATTCGCCATCTTGTCAATGAACCAAAGTGGTCCAACTTCAGAATACCAGAGGCCAGAAGACCGCCAAACGCTCCGCCGAAGGAACCCATGGCGACATATATAGCCAAGCGGAAGGCAAGTTCGCTGCGTCTATACCAGCGGCTGAGGTAGTATGCGATACCAGGCAACATGCCTGCTTCGAAGATACCGAGGATGAAGCGCACGGCACAAGCTTGGCCCATTGTGTGAACGAAAGCGGTTCCGAGGGAGGCGACACCGAATGCTACAGAGGTTGCGGGGATGAACCAGCCGGGTCCGACCCATTTGCAGACCATGTTGAGGGGGAGTTCGAAGACGATGTAAGACTAACAACCAGATTCATGTCAGGGTGATGCTTCAGTAGATAAGGGGTAGTACGTACGATGTAGAAGACTGTGAGCAACAAGTTGTAGTCATAACCGGCAAGACCGAGATCTTCCTCGAGTCCGGCCAATCGAGCATTACCAATATTGGCACGATCGACGAAGCACATCAAGTACAAGATAGTGACTGATGGCATGATATACCAGTCTAGCTTACGACGAAGCTTCTTCTCAGCCTCCGCGTCGAAAGTTGCAATGGGATTGCCATGCCTAGCAACGTCAACAGGGCTCAAACAAAGGGGCAGTCAACTTACTCGTCGGTGGCAAGATGTCCTCTCGCAGCAGCATCATGAGCATCAGCATGCTCAAATTCTTTGCTCCAAGGCTCCTTTCCATTGCCCCTCTCCGCGTCAGAATCTCTTGCAGTCATGATGATGTACAGATTCGCAAAGCCCTGAAGATGACTGTGACAACAAGAACAGCTGTCGATCAGGGAGAAGAGAGCCGTTTAATACTGGCTCTGGTAAGCGCAATGTCCAACCTTGAGCGTGCCGAGAATGCCAAGAGTGAGGGGAAGTCGATAGTGCATCGGATGACGGACCGAACAGTGTCGGATACCGGGTTGAGCTATCATTCTTGACGAAAGGAGTAATCAGTAACAATGTAAGGAGGGAATTGGCCAGTAGGAATGGTTCTATTTAGCATGGGTAGTAAGAGATAAGCTTAACCATGGGGGGAGAATCTGGGGAATCAGATTGTGGGGGAGACCCGCTGGCGGCTAAGGGATCATCGCCATCACTGCACTTGAAGGGGTATATCCGGTGATTGACCTTGTCGCTCAAATAACCCCTGGTTTGTCGCCTTTCATCTGATAAATCTCTCGTATTTTCTCTATACCACTATGAGATACAAGGATTGTATGATTCCACCGCGGTCATATCTGCTCGGCACCCACAGTCAAGGCTCTCCGAGCATCCAGAGATAGACATTCGATTCCGAGCACCACGAAGATATTTAGATGTGACCAAACCTGTCATAACCCGACCGGCATATCAGATACTTTCAGCGATAAAATAGACATAGTAATAATTTATTGTGTTAGGATGTGATGTCGGTGTTTTCCTGACATGTTCCCTCGCTCCACATGATGAGACGCGTTAGTTTGCCTTCTGCAACACCCTGTCTGGACGTGTTAGATAGTTCAGTGCTGAAGACGATGGCTTGAAAGTTCCAGTCTCCCATTTTCCAAGATCACATCCGTAATCTTCTATAGCACGATCATATCCTTGATGTTGTCAATCAGTCAAAGCGCGTCTGCCACGCGTTGAACTAATTTTGTTGTGACGCCTTCCGAGTGCAAATCATTTGACAATCACTCTTCAACACACGTTTACGTTCTATGAATTTCCTATTTTAACAGATCGACAGTGTAAATTCATTGTCTTTTTATATATGCTGTTAACTCATCGCGCCACGTTGAGTAGGAGGATAGAATTGGTACGACTCGGCAATCCAGCAAACACTTCCTATCTACGATGAAATGATTCTGACATACCTTTACGAGTGACTAAAGTTGATATTGTCTTCGTCCAGATGCCTAGGTGGCTATGACCTTGTGCTGGAGCCATAGGCTATATGCATTTGAACCTCAAACATGTACAACTGCTTCTGTCCTTTGGTTACTCTTTTCATGGTTTGCTCGTGCGTCAAGTCAAGTCTTCATATCATTCCCGCATGATCTTTATACAATTTTCTTTATCAACTTGGCAAGACAATATTAGTGATGCTATTACTCCAACAGTAGGGCCCAGGCAATCTCTAGATAGCCTCAATTCGGGATCTCAACTGTACGAAAATTCAGTGGTGCAGGTTAATCAAACTCCCTCGTTAAGAATTGGAGAAATCTAGAGCCTGGTAGTGTAAGTACCGATACCACAAACGCACACTAATTCAAGCACTATTGAAGTACCCATACTTGCTCCTGCTTCAAGTTTCCCTGACCCACTGGAATGGGGGGCACGCGACAGCTAGAATTTTTACGCGGGGCCCCAGGTTCTTCTGACGAACCGTGGGCGCTGGGCGCGTAGGTAGCCTAAACCCAGTAGCCAGCGCAAAGAACCCCCCTTTTGGGTAAATACATGACCAATGCCAACTTGGAAGTCCACTTGGACTGTTTTGAAGGTGGTGCAGTTGGAGATGTCTCATGTTTGAAAGGTTTGATGGATGTGATGATGTTGGAGTAACTTCGTGATGTCCAGGCGTCAATTGACTTGTATCCTAGTGCTCATCAGTTGCAGTCGCCGAATGGAGGAGCACCTGTTGAGGAACCAAAAAGTAAAGTATACGTAAACGGAGCCTCAAGAGCTGGTACTCTGGTGATTAGTCTCCAATTGAACATGTCATCACCCCGAATCTCACTCACTCGCCTCCGGCACTCGCTCGCCGGTGGTGGTCAGACCAAAACCCACACTATTCCCAAACAAGGGGTCTTAGCCTACCACTTTGTCGCCCATAACATATCCGTAAACTCCAGAAAACTAAATCCCCCAGTCAAATTGCCTGGGGTACAAAAATGTTTAAAAGACTCTGACTTTCTCCCCATACCCCAGATTTCATCACATCAACCTCCCCCACAGCTTCGTCCTCACTTCACCATGTCTACCTCGGACGGTCCTTATACCTTGGAGCCTACAGCTCCCAAGAAGACTATCTGGAAGTCTATTCGGGAGAATCCAAAGGTCATCTTTATTGCCTTTTTTGCCTCGTAAGTACTCCTCACTTCACATGTATAAGTGGTTAGTTTACTGACTGATATAGACTTGGTGGTTTTGAGTATGGTTACCAACAGGGTGTTTTGGGTCAGTCCCTTGTCATGACCCGCTTCACACAAAACTTCCCGTCTGTTGTTGAGTCATCCTCTGCAACAGGATGGCTCACATCCATTCTCCAACTAGGCGGTATTCTTGGATCGCTTTCAGCTGGTGTTTCTAGCGAGCTTATCTCGCGAAAGTACACCATGTTCATCGCGTGCTTATGGGTCGTTGTCGGCAGTTATCTTTACGTCGGTGCCACTGCAGGAAACCCCCAGCTTCTCTATGCTGGTCGATTCTTGACCGGTGTTGGTGTTGGTCTTTTCAGCGGTGTTGGACCTCTCTATAACGCTGAGCTTTCTTCGCCTGAGATGCGAGGTCTTCTTGTGTCGTTTTACCAACTTGCCACTATTTTGGGCATTATGCTTTCGTTCTGGTGCGGTTATGGAAGTAACTACATCGGCGGAACAGGCGACTCTCAGTCCGACCTCGCCTGGCGTCTTCCCTCTATCATCCAGGGTATTCCCGCTGCTATGCTCGCTGTCGGTATCTGGTTCATGCCCTTCTCTCCCCGATGGCTCGTCAAGGTCGGCCGCGACGAGGAAGCCAAGTCTACTCTTGCCTGGATGCGAAAGCTCCCCATCGACGATGACGCTGTTCAGGTTGAGTACCTCGAGATCAAGGCTGAGGCAGTCTTTGAGCAGAAGGTGTTCGCTAGAGACTTTCCTCACCTTGCTGAGAGGAACAAGAGCCGTTTCATGCAGCAGATTGCTCAATATGTGACTTGCTTCCGATCAATGGATAACCTCAAGCGTGTCTGCACTGCGTGGCTTATCATGTTCTTCCAGCAGTGGTCTGGTATTGATGCTATCATCTACTACGCTTCCAACGTCTTCATCAGCCTCGGTCTTACTGGAGGAACTATTGCTCTTCTTGCTACTGGTGTGACTGGCGTTGTCTTCCTCATCAGCACCATTCCTTCTATGGTAAGTTGCCCAATCACTCGATGCCCTGAATGTATGCTAACGCTGCCTCTCACAGTTGATCATTGATCGCGTTGGTCGCAAGCCTCTTCTTTTGATCGGCTCTGTGGTTATGGGTGCCAGTATGGTCACTGTCGGTATCATCGTCGCCAAGTTCCGCCATGACTGGCCTAATCACGTCGCGGCTGGTTGGACTGCAGTCGGTAAGTCAATGCTTCATTTCACAGCATGTTATCATTACTCACATCAAACTAGCTCTCATCTGGGTCTACATCGCTGGCTTCGGCGCTACATGGGGTCCCGTCTCCTGGACCCTCGTCTCCGAGATCTTCCCCCTCTCCATCCGTGCCAAGGGAGCTTCCATCGGTGCTTCAAGCAACTGGGTCAACAACTTCGCCATCGCCTTTTTCGTTCCTCCCATGCTCGAGTCTTGGGAGTGGGGAACCTACATCTTCTTCGCCGTCTTCCTCTTCGTCGGTATTCTCTGGGTCTGGTTCTTCTTGCCCGAGACCAAGAATACTTCTCTCGAGGAGATGGACCGCGTCTTCAAGAGCCGTGCTGGTGAACAGGATGCTGAGCTGCTTCGTGAGGCCCAGGCCGAGGTTAGGCTTATGGGCTCTTCGGCCGGACGCAAGGCTTCTTTTGAAAAGGAGGGTGAGAAGCATGTTGAGGCTCTGTAAACGGGAGCACTCGTAACGATAGGATAGTCTGGAGCGGGGATGAGATGTTTATGGTGATGAAGAGGTTGTAATGTTAGATACCACGCTATGCATAATGATCATTTTGGACATTTCTTAATCTATCTGCCTATATCACTTTGCTTGATAACTACTGAATGACAAAGCATGGTCCAATGCATATGTACAAACATGCATGTACATCCATTCAAGACTCATTCTACGCCAAGACAACCACGGAAGATATTTTGTAGGGCTGGCGCTAGCCAAGTCTGTATTTATCGCATATAGTAATCGTATATACAAAGAGATAATCTCTTGCAAAGTTTCCACCATCTTGTCGCAGAACAAACGTAGGCTGATAAGCCAACTGGGGTGAGAAGATGGCAATGGCACCATCCAGAATTGACCAGTGGCATAAGACCTCTCAAGTGATTAAATAGCACCTGTCAGAACACTTCAACCACGAAGACAGAGTAAAGTTTCTATACCGAAATACTCTGCCTCTACAGAAGTCAGGCAGGACGACCGCGACGTGGGTGGTGAAATCGCATGTTAACGTGAGCAGGCATAGGAACAGTCTGATTTAAAGTCACAGACTCGCGCGGGGAACTTTACTTTATCTTGTCGCAGTCTGTGCTTTCTGGGGCAATTCAGTTCCAAATTGAAGTTCAAGTTACCTAGAAAATGGAGCCTTTGCTTCCTCCGGTTGTTACGTTACCGAGTCATGGCCTCAGAATCACGTCGCCTACAGCCCCCGAATGCGGCTTAGTCCATCAACATCGAAACTTTGAAGAACTTGATGATTGGCCAATTGCAATTCCAAATGGTGAGTGGTCACCTTGGAATGGATCCTTCGGGGATCACCGGCTTCTGTAAAATTACCTTGTTTCTGTCACACTTGACAAATGAACTGAGAGTGACCAGGAGGAGGCTACAATTCCGCTTTGGGATCGTATTTGCACTCATCATCACATTCTTCCTTGATGTCGCTCATGTCGTGTCGTGCCTTGTATAGGCGATCAACCTAGCTCTCCATACTCCACTCATCATCTCACAATGGCCTTCTTCCCATCAGAAGACTTCTCCCTCGATCCCCGCTTCATCGAGCTGCAGGAAGAGCTCCGCACAGTCCTCTTCGCGGGTCTGTCTGGCTTGTCACCCAGCGCCTCAGTCACGCCAGAAGCAGACTCACCATCATCACCACCAACATCATCTCTCAATCTCACCAGCGTAACAGTCAATATTCCCAATGATAGATTAATATGCTATCTTCAGAATTGGGTTACAGAATGTGCGCCGTACCTGGACAAGTTTGATGAGGATAAGCATTTCCAGATTCACGTTCCGCTTATGGCGCAGAAGAGCCCGGCACTATTATATGCCATGCTTGCGTTTTCCTCACGGCAGATGGAACGTAGGGGATTGACGCAGGAAGGGGGATGTGATAGTCTGGAGTTGTATCAGGAGAGTATTAGGCTTTTGAGTCCTGGATTACAAGCCAAGGACCCCAATATGCTTGTTACGGCTTGCATTCTTGCTGTCTTTGAGCTCATGTCTGGCGGTTCCAAGAACTGGAAGCGTCATGTCGAAGGCTGCGCATCGCTATTTGAGTTTTTTGGAGTCGATGGTTTCTCCGATGGCCTACCGCAAGCTGTCTTCTGGTGCTATGCCAGGATGGAGTTGTGCGGAGCAATTATATCAGATGGGACAGAAACAGCTGTTCTTCCTCTATCAAAATGGGCCCCATCGCCAACTGAATCGCTGATATCCTCTGAACAAGTCGAGCGATATGTGCGAGACATGTTTCATCGAAGAAGCCGAGATTGTCCAGACATGCAGGCTAACTGGGCTATTTATCTCTGCACAAAAGTCTGCGATCTGAAATTTCGGAGAACACAGAGTCTAGAACTCGGGAGAGTAGATGTTCAAGATGACAGGCCGTTTCAAGAACAATGGCAACAGCTCTGGAACGAGCTTCAGTACTGGCTTGACGAGCGCCCAGCAACAATGAAGCAAATCAGTATGGTCGAAGCAGGCGATAAACAGATCTTTCCAGCCATGCTATTCCCCCACTGGGCAGCTATTTCAAGTAATCAGATCTATCACACTGCATGTATCCTCATGCTGGAAATGCGTCATGACTTGGACTCTCAGTGCTTGGCGCTGTGGCATGCACGACAAGTCTGTGGAATATCCTGCGCAAATCTTCATCCCGGAAGTCTTGTGAATTCTATACAGCCACTCTATATAGCTGGAAAGCTCTTCTCACATGTCAACGAGAGGAAACAGATTGCTAGGCTGTTGAAGAGCATTGATAGGACGACGGGATGGGGAGCTTTGTGGAGGTTGACGGATCTTGAGGCTGAATGGGGCTACGATGTTGGTGCGCTGCTAAAGACGCTGTAGGGACTTGCGACAGGGATTTAGCGAACAAGAGACCCAGAGAACTGGTAACATATCATAATAATAAGCATGATTCCACTAGACCCCGTTCACATGCTTCTTGATCGACTATCCGCCATCGCATAACACACCCATTTTCAGGATAGCGTGCCCAGAGCGAGTGGAGTCCATTTCCAACACTCAGCGGTCATGCACTGCCCGTATAAAGGTTTTCGTCTTTTAGAAGATCCCTGCTTCGTCTTTCATTATCTACAAGCATTCATATCTTCCAGATAAACGGCATGGCGTCACCAAGACCAGTCATCAGTGTCCTCGGATCACTGAACATCGACCTCGTATCATATGTCCCTCATCATCCCCTCCCAGGTGAGACAATAACCTCAAGCCGGTTCAATGTCTTCCCTGGTGGAAAGGGCGCCAACCAAGCCGTTGCTTGTGCGAAGCTTTCGAGGACTTCAGATCTGAAGAACCCAAGCGTTGATGTTGCCATGATTGGTGCCGTTGGAGCTGATGCTTATGGCCCCGTACTCCTTGACAGTCTCAAGTCATATGATGTTGGAACCGACTCTATCATGGTGCACAAGGATGGAGGCGCCGAGTCTCAGAGCGGAATTGCCATGATCATTGTCGATGAGCCAACTGGTCAAAACCGTATTATCTTATCACCAGGTGCCAACAATTCTCTTCAACCAAGCCACTTCACCGAGATCCTTGGTCCAACACCATCATTGCTTATCATGCAGCTTGAGATCCCTCTGGAGACAGTCATCCAGGCGTTCAAAGCAGCCAAGACGACAGGAACCCCCGTTCTGCTCAACCCCGCCCCCGCTCAAGTGCTCCCAGCAGAGATCTACCAAGGTCTAGCTCACTTGATACTTAACGAGACCGAAGCGGCTTTGTTGTCAGACAAGGATGAGTCCGAGTTTGAAGATGTCTCTGTTGTTGAAAAGGCCGCTGCCGATTTCCTTGCTCTTGGCGTGCGAAACGTTGTGATTACTCTGGGTGGGAAGGGTGCATACTACGCCAACGACACAGGCGCCAAGGGCCTCATCCCCGCTTTGAAGGTTGAGGTTGTGGATACGACTGCCGCTGGTGACACATTCATCGGAGCTTATGCAGTTGAGCTTGCGGGCGCTGAGCAACGGTCGGAGCAGTTCGACATTGAGAAGGCTGTCAGGTCAGGGATCTGGGCGTCATCGAAGACAGTCGTGCGAAGGGGAGCGCAAGTGTCTATACCGTGGAAAGATGAATTGGAGTCAAGCAAGTAACGAAAAATAATAATCTAATACAATTCCGATGCCCCTATCTTATCCGCTTTGTTATCATAAATGTCAGGAGTGCGCATTTGTCGGCGCGCTGGTATGTCGAGAAGAAGACCAAAACTGCTGCAGATCCGCGATCTCACCTTGGAGGGGAATCTTGGTCGCATCCCCAATCCTCTGGAAACACGAGAGTAATGCTTCCTGCTGGGACGGATATGTCATATCTCTCGCTATACGCACAACAGTTGCAACAACGACAGGGTCCCATTGATCAGAAAAGTTATTCCACAGAGCAAGTTTAGCGAGTTTTTGGGCGTGCCAGCTTCTTGAGGATAAGCGATGTGGTATCGATGATAATTTAACTAAGCGTGGTTTATATGAAAGCAGTAAAAGGGCTGAAAAATGAATCGCTAGGTTTGCTTGAACCGCAATGGCGCTTGAATAGACGTCTGCTGTAAATGGGGTAATGGTGGAGGCTGCATGGTCAACTTCCGGACTCTCTAGTAAGGGGATCATATCGGGAGGGCGATCTCGAAACCATTGTACACAGCGTGCCCATAGTTTAGACCATGTTGACCAAACGAGAGAATAAGAATCATGAGTTGGTGATCGCGCGGGTGCGATACCGTTGAAGAGAGGGATGATTTCGTCGTGGATTAAGTGGCAGCATGCCGCGAGATGTGTGAGACTGTCGTGATAAATTCTCGGCGGTGTCAGGGCAGAGGTTAAGAATGTGTCGTTCATTAGTGGTAGGGACTGTAGTGATGGGGACTTGGTGGTAATAATAGAAGCAGCGAGCTCTGTTGGCAAAGGTCAGCTCGTCGCTTACAAAGCACCAGATCAACCACAGTTACCTGTCTTGAAGTGAAAGCGATCAAGAGTTTTGAGAGGCTCCTCCTGACTCTCAAAGAACTGACAGCGTTCTCTCACATCTACGCAATCAGAGTGCAAATTTGCCCACTCAGATGGGCCAGTATAAAAGAAGTCACCAAGAGCAAGTAGCGACCGTCCAACGTCAGCGATGAAAGCATCCTCCAGGGATAGCCGATGCTGGAATTGTTGAACGAGGTGTGTATCGCCTTCATGGGCCGTGGAGCTCGAACTCCTCCTGCTGCGGCGCATCGCAACCCATACGATGATATCCATTATGGTAGACTTCTCTGCTGCTAATGTCATCATCTTTGGTCCAAAGGTTGATCTGGGAGCATTTGAGTCTAGCCAGGGGACTATTTGATAGCGAAACCGAAGCATTGCTGTTTGTCTCTCTGAGGAGTTCTGCTCTGATAGAACTGTTTCGTTCCATCTTGAGGGAGTGGGGATTTGGTTCCCGTCGTGTTGGTGATGATTATTGGTTGAAGGGATTAGTCGAAGGACATCTGTTGTCGTGTTGTGAATAGAGTCAAGTCTTTCTGTCCGAGCAGTAGTGGCTACGGGGCTTTCAAAGACCGGCTCGACGGGAGCAGGACTTGACTCGACAAAGGACAGCAAACTATCTTGGATGGGCTGAAGGGACTGTTAGTACTAAATTAGATCGGCTGACCCGTGGAAGATAAAGGACTGACCAGAGATGAATCAGCATCATCGGCATTGTCTCCTTGGACGCTACCATCTTTCCGCAGTGATGAGCTCACCCCCGGCACAAAGGTCCACTCTTTGAACTCGCACGTCACATTCCTCCCGATACAACTGCCGCATTGAGGTCTTTGCTCATCACCTTGTACCCAAATGTTAGACAAAGTCACCGGGAGAGACGCGACTGACTAACATTTTCTTCGACGTCTTCGACAGGGGATACAGCCTGTGCGGGACCGTCTTTTGTTATCGGGTATTCGTCTCACGACTGGCATTGCGATAAGGTACACGCACGCGTTTTTGACGAGAAAAAAGATGGAGCGATGGGAAAAGAGGAGTCTTGAGGGCGGTGGAGTTGGGCAGAAACTGAACTTAATTTCTTGAGGCCGACGATTTGGTCAACACAAAAAGATATCGTACTTTGGAATATGATTGCGGATTCCCATATTAAAGGACATTCTGGGGAATACACTATGGAAAGACACGAGAAGGGTTCTTCATCTCTTTCTTGGCTGACGACATGGCATGCAACTGCCAGCGGCACATTCCCAAGTCATGATACTAGACCAGAACAGGAAAGGTTCTCGAAATCCAGCTGCATCCTCTCTCTGTACCTGAGCTTAGGCGTTGGATATCAATCAAGATGGTCAATACCACCAGAAAGCAACGACAATGGCCTCTCATGAAGCTAATCATCACCCAAGTTGCTGTCATGTCATCTATCGCCGCCAAAGAAGATCCGAAGTCCAGAGTAGAACGTCACCCAGCAAGATTCCACTGGGTGTATTGAACGAATTGATTGACAGAGAAACTTCACTAATGCCATAGCACAACAGACTATTAGACGGAAGGCGCCGCAAGAGTCTAACAACCCTTTTTGAAGCCAGTCTTCCTAGCCCGCAGTGTTGTGACCATGACCGTTTGGCTCAAGTCATGGGGACCACGGGAGGGCGTGGTCAAAGAGCGACGCCATCGTGAGAAAGCAATCTCAGCCCCAGAAGCCTGGACCACAGACTATAGATGCGGCTGAGAATATCCAATTCATCATTGGTCTTTCCTACCTGGGTCTAATGCGAGGCGCTCCTAAGCTGCATGAGAATGTCACACCTCCGCAATGAAACGGCTCAAATATCGTATAGAGGATGCGCACACATTGCATATATACCCGGAAGGCCGAGGAGATCGAAATAACCGAAATTTGAAAACAAACTGCCTTACTATCTTCAATATGATGAACCTGCTGCTCCTACTCTTCGCGCTCTGTGCATCGCTTGTACAAGCCCAGTGGAAGGGTTGTTCCAGTCCCTGGCCCAACATTACCCCCGGCACCGAATTCACCCTCAAGGACAAATGCCGCACTCTAGCAGGCTATTCAAAGAAGTTTGAAAATGCTAATGCAGAAGTCACCGTGGCGTATACGCAGCAATGGAGTCGTATACGCAGCAATACCAAAACAGCCGTGAACCTGATCCTTGAAGAATCTCTCGAAAAAAGCATAGAACTCTACCGCAAATTCGCAAAACTTCCATCGAGCATTTTCATCATCCTGACAACAGAAAGTGACGAGGATTTTACAGCAGAGACTTACTATCCTAATCTTAGGAAGCCACCGTGTCAGATCAAGCTGTTCAAGAGATGGACCACAGAAGCAACGACTAATAAACCTCGGGTGCTACAGGCTCTTGCGCATGAGATATATCATTGCATACAGAGTCTCGGGAAAATTGGGAATCATCCTGATCCTCAGTGGGTTCGTGAAGGCTCTGCGAATTATTTTAGTAACCTCGTCTTTCCTGACTCCAACGCCGAATGGCCTGATAAGAAGCATAGCGGCGTCGCGTATAAGCCGAATCTGCCAATCTATGCACATGTTGGTTTAGAAGCCTATGCGGCTAGCATCTTTTTTCAAGCTCAAGACAAGGTGGATGAGAATGACTTGCACAGATTTGTTCTGGCAACACCTGGAGGATCAAGCGGGCTTGAGGAACGAACTCGTCTGTCACATCTATCAGGATTTACTGACGAGTTTTTCAAATTCGCGAAAGATTTCGCACTACAGCAGATCAAAGACGCCAATGGAGATCTCATTCCGATCGACAATATTGACCCCGTTTCTGCGTCAATCAAGTTTGACAAAGCGGGCACTACCGGCACCGCAACGCTCACAAGCACGCCGTTGACTATTTCTGTCTTCAAAATTGCCATTGAACCCGGGAGGACGGCAAAGATTTACTCATCGGCGAATGCTAACCAGAAGCTTGCTTACCGAAAGTCAGACGCCAAATCATGGACCGACATGGCCGCCGATTCCTCTTCTGGACGCACTATTGATCTTGCATGCAATCAGAAAGACGCTAAACAAACATACATCGTTTTATTCATCTCAACGAAGGATGTGAAGGGTGATGAAGTTAAAATCACGGTTGCGACGGGTAAGCCAAAAAGGTGCGGCGCAAGAAGCGGCGCAAGAAGCGGCTTCGTTCTGTATCCTTTGTTCAATCCTACAACTAGCGGCGGGTACTGTCCCAAGGGAACACATTCTTCAAGGCTAGCAATTTGGTGCTGTCCAGATGGGACACAATTGGATGAGCATGTAGCGCAGCAAGTCAGCATCTGCTGTCCAACAGGTCAGTCTCGTGCTGTAGATGTTGTTACGCTGATAGGCTAATAATGGTCAAAGACGCGGATTGCAGTAAAGAAATCGTCCCAAATCATCTCCGATGCGCTAAGCCCGAGTGGACACTATGGAACAAACAGAACAGAGAGGTCGGATGCTGTCAAGTTGGGTCTTACCCTACAGCAAACAGATATTGCACCACGGATCCTGCGGCATGGGATAGACGCTTCGTAAAGGTAAACATATGCTTTCACTAAATTCTACAAGAGTTTACTAACATCGAGATCGACAGATTGCACAAAGTAGTTAGTCTAGCTACACCGAGATCACATCAAAGATTTCCATCAAGAATGGGAATTTCAATAACATTCACTTGTGCTTGTTATCGTATTTGCGGTATTTTGTGGCATAAATTCATAGCAATAGGGTAACTTAGTCCGAAAACTCAAAATTGAACTTGTCGCATTGCTTAGCCTATCACGGCATAAGCGATGTTACTTCCAAGCCATATTCGAATCTAGTCAAGCTGCAAAAACCTCAGTGTCCAGACCTCTCGAGATGCGAACCCGCGGATGAAGATACAAATTGACGGATACACAACCCTCAAGGCTCACTGGGATCGCTTAGCAAGCTTTCTGGTTGCTTGCCGTTGGCGGTTGAACATGGGATTCTGGTATGCGAGTTCCAATTTCACTGCGTTTGGACTGGTCAAAGACTATCATGTGAAGGGATACATTGCCTATTGGACGGCTCGTATCACTGCTGAACTCAAAACGCTGATACAGTATCTCTACTGGTGCTTGCAGCATGATATGATTCTGCCTGTATGACTACGCGTTCGGTAAGGCTGGACCAGATAAAACTGAAGAATTGGGAACATGTATCGGACTGTCTCGTCCGGTTCGCTCTAAGCCGCATCGCGAACGTTTTACCGAGCCAAACACCTAGAACGCCCATCTTACGAGGCGCGGGTTGAAGCCGCATCATGCAAGGGCGGGGCTTGAGGAACTGTTATGCTTAATCGATAGCTGTTGGAGCTGCATGCAGCCCGATAGCTAGTTCCAGGCCAGCAATCACATCTTTCCTCACGCCATGGCTCAAGCTCTGAGACGCGCAAGCATGGGCTTTGGGGAATAGTGTAGCAAAATGGCGCAGCTGAGAGTGAAAAAGTGCATTGTTTGATAGCCCGAAGTGGGAAAAGTCGTACGAGCACGTTATTGACTCTCTGCCACGTTCATGTGTAGGTTGCGGGGCTATATGTGTTGGTTGGATTTGCGCAACTCTGTTTGGTTATGGTCTTATCGGTAATACACAGAGTCGAGACAGTGAGACTCCAAACATTGTCTGTTTTGGTTATAAGTGATTGCGATAGTGACAGGACTACCTGGGGCTAGGCTCTGGATTAATACGAGCTGTTCTGTGAATGGCTTGCGCTATGGACGAACTCGAAGCTAAATCCGAGGCGAGCCAATAGGTGGTGAGAAATAAGGGTCGCGATGCCGCCTAGCCCGAGTTTTACATACCAGAGCGACGAGGCACAACATACCGACCCTGGGTCCTGTAATGGGCAGTGACAGTCGAGAGCTCTACAGAATGTCATTGGGACACGGGGAACCCTGCTTGAGTGGACCATGATTTGCGCCTGGATATTTGCAGATCAGCGAGTGACTAAAAAGCTTGTCTGGGTGATCATCCGGCGTTGGAAAGTAAATTCGTCTGGCCATGGCAGTCCATGTGAGTCGTGACCCTCGCCAAAAGGCCAGTGGAGATGAATCAGTGCTTTGGGAATTACAGAAAGTGACTTATCACTGCACGCAATTGAGGTTATAGAATGATGGCGATGTCGAGATATGGCGGCTTGGTGGAGATAAGCCCAGATTCAAGCCTCTCGGCGAAACAGGCACACGGCTGAGAGACATCGCTTAGCCTCTGCTCCGTCAACAGAAAAATGAAAAAAACTGCAGTGAACGGTTTTGTAGGTAATGCCTACAGAAAAACATCTAGACGCAACGCCACAAGGAGGAGCTGCACAATCGCCAAGGTGTCTCTTCAGCGGGAGCCCGGGTAGTCGGGACTCTCGAGAGTGGTTCTGCCAAGGAAATAGACCCGCGTGGCTCTGTAAGGGGTAAAGACTCGTTCTCTGTTAAGAATGGAAAGGATCAGCCTGGAATGTAAAGGGACCTGTGTCTTTGCCGGCCTGTGGCGCCACGGGTAGGCCCGTTTTTGCACGCCGTTATTGGAATGGTGTCCTCTGTCTCGGTTCAGCTCTCCGATCTAGACCGTGCCTCTCGAGACAGGGGACTTGAGTCACTAGAGAAGACCTCGATTTGCCATTTTCTTGGTTATTTCGACCTAGAAGATATATTTCGACAATTGATTGAGATAGTAATTGATTGCAACAGTAATAGCCATTCTCTGCCTTGTTTTTCTATCTCCATATCATGTCACTGCCGTATCAATATGTTGCCGTTTACAGACCCTCCACCAAAGAGTCCCGGTATCCTGGTACTCTTATCACTCACAATTCCATATGCAGAAAGCCGAAAATAGAAATAGAGTTCACACAACCGTACACACCCTTTTTAGCTCTGGTCCCTGGAAGGGTCTTCTTGTGGCTAGAATTACTCAATACCACATTGAGTTTATACTGAATATCTCGACTAAACAAACTTTCAACCCAGACGGATTAGGAAACAGGCGAACTTGAGGTTATCGGCCATCGGCCATCGGCCAAGATGGAGAGCAATGTTATTATAAAAAACCCTCATAGATCTGACCAGAAATCGATTTATTCTCATCAACAATCTCACAGTCTACTACATTCATCGAGAGTAGTATAGTATATTCGTTACATTGTCTTTTACGCGATGCATTTCATCAAGGCCATCGTGTGGGGTATATCCCTTGCTGCTGTCAACGCGGCTGCTTTGCCTGCGGATGGATCTGGTGTCACTACCTGCGAGTTCTCCGGCGGCGACCGAGCCTGCGAAGCTCATGTGAGTACAATGGGATACCTTGCCTGGTCTCAGTGTGGACTAACGATTTAAACAGTGCATTGAGAAGGGTAAGACCTTTGTATCTTGTGCACCGTGAGTACTCAGCCGAGTCAGCTTTGAGATGTAGCTGACATTCGATAGTGAATGCACATGTTCCGGCCGCCTGGGCAATCCTCTGAGACGTCTTGTCAAGAGGAAGACTACATCGTCTGCCAAGCCTACCACTGTCAAGGTTCAGGCTACTACTTCCAAGAAGCCTACTACTACTTCAAAGCCAGCTACTACCACCAAGAAGCCCACTACCACTTCCAAGCCGGCCACCACTAGCAAGAAGCCTACTACTACTTCAAAGCCTGCTACAACCTCCAAGCCTGTAACTACTTCCAAGAAGCCTACTACTACTTCAAAGCCTGCCACTACATCTAAGCCTGTCACCACCTCCAAGCCCGCTACCACCTCGAAGCCTCCCACCACAACTTCAAAGCCTACTACAACTTCCAAGGCTACGACTACAACTTCCAAGGCTGCAACTACAACTTCCAAGGCTGCAACTACAACTTCCAAGGCTGCAACTACCACTTCCAAGGCTGCAACAACAACCTCCCAGCCTTCATCGAGCTCATCATCTTCCAGTACCAGCTCCAAGGTTTCTAGTTCTACTAGTGCCCCTGCTTCCACTAGCAAGGCTTCCACATCCACCATTCCTCCCGCTTCTACAAGCAAGGCTTCAACCAGCACAAGCTCAGCTGCAGCTTCTACTAGCTCTTCTGCTTCTACCTCTGCTTCTTCCACCTCATCGTCCGCTGCTGTCTCATCTTCTTCTGCTGCTATCTCATCCAGTGCTACATCCAGCCAGGCCACTGGTGCCCCTGCTGGCGGTGTCACAACCTCCACTTCCGATGATGATGAGTCCACCACCAGCACTCCTGTCAGCCAGTCCTCCAGTGCTGCCGCTTCTTCAAGCACTGCTGTGACTTCCGATGAGTCTGACGACGAGACTACCACTGCCGTCTCCTCTACTTCTGCTGGTCAGTCTTCTTCCACTGCCGCTGTTGATGACGAGACCACCACGACATCTGCTGCTGCTGGAGCTACTACCACTTCTGCCGCTGCTGGTACTACCACTGAGACCGATGAGGAGACTAGCACCTCTGCTGCTGCTTCCACTACCGACGTCGATGAGGAGACCACTACTTCCGCTGCCGGTGCTTCTACCACTGATGTAGATGAGGAAACTAGCACTTCGGCTGCTGCTGGTACCACCACTTCTGAGACTGACGAAGAGACCACTTCATCTGACGCTGGTACTTCCACCTCAGTTGCTGACGATGAGACTACCTCCAGCCAAGCTGCTTCGTCTACCTCTGCTGCCGATGAGGAGACCTCTACTTCCGCCACGGACGAGACCACTAGCCAGGCCGCTAGCAGCACCTCTGCTGATGAGGAGTCTTCTACTCAGGTTGCCTCCACCAGCCAGGCCGCTTCATCCACTTCTGTTGCCGATGACGAGACTACCTCTGCTGCCGCTTCTACCTCATCTTCTGCTGAGACATCTTCGTCAGCAGCTGAGACCACATCCTCTTCTGCTGCTGAGACCTCTTCTTCGTCAGAAGCTGAGACCTCTTCCTCTGCTGCTGAAACCTCTTCTTCTGCCGAAGAGACCTCTTCCTCTGCTGCCGAAACCTCTTCTTCTGCCGAAGAGACCTCTTCCTCTGCCGCTGATACCACATCCTCTTCTGCTGCTGAGACCTCTTCCTCTGCTGCTGATACCACATCCTCTTCTGCTGCTGAAACCTCTTCTT